>JAPQRN010001196.1:0-13302 GCA_037367275.1 Coranthus polyacanthus | reverse complement strand
CAGACTCTAGATGATCAGACTCTAGATGATCAGACTCTAGATGAAGCCTCGTTTACCTCCAGGTTTTGCAGATACCCCTCCTGTGGGTCGCACAGCAGTGAGGAGATGCGGTGGTTCTGCCTCATACAGCGGCTGCTGCTGTCCTTCCACAGTGGGAAGATCTGCCGGATCACTGTCATGCGCCCCAGTGCACTATGGGTAAGCTCCAGGATCTCTGTGTCGCTTATTTCCTGCAGGACAAAGAGGAGGGAAAATGAATGACATCTGATTATTGTTTTTTACATTTTCCTGAGTGTAAACACCTGGAGGAAGTTTACGTACAGTATGTATTGACATTTATTACACTCTCACACACGACAAAATGTTTATTTATTGCACTCATTAAGAGCAGGGATCAATGTTTTCACATGCAAACAACAGCGACAAAGACAAACAACTGAATTCATAAAAAGCCTTTATTGATGTCTGTTTGAATTTCTTTGATGCTGAGAAACCTAATTAAAATGTGAGGAAGTGTAATTATAGATAGTCTCAATCTGACTCTAAAGACATAACAACAAACCAGGAGAAGGATGAGGTTTTATGAACATAACAGTAAACATAATTAGAGTTTTTACCATTAAAATCTGCATGTATAGACTCACCACAGCCTCCTTTAGTTTCATTTAAAATTCAAACTATCCAATTAAAAATGAACCAGTGCTTGTGAACAAAAGTGTCACGGTTTGCTTAATGGAAAGTTTTGATTACGTGTCATGCTGTCAGATTTTAAAATCCAAACAAAGCTCAGACCAGGTTGTTTAAGTGCAACATAGATATGATAAAACTCTGCTTCGCTGGAGGTAATTAAACAACTTCTCCTCATGTTTCCTCCTCAGAAGAACATAAAAATGAAAGCTCTTTGAACGTCAGCCAATTTATTTTGTTTTCCTCAGCTTTTCACACGAGGAAAACCTCCAGTATCTTTAGGAGAATCTGAAGAGAGGCTAGTTGTGCTTTGTTTTACATCCACTGCAGGTGCTCAGATTATGAAACGGAGCAGGAGACCAGAGTCTGGATCAGATCCCAGACGAGCCATGAATCCTCGTCTCATTACAATAGTGTCAGTTTAAAAAGCTGGAAGACTCAACAGGCTGCTTCAAAACAATGTGAGAGCTGCATCAGAAGCAAGGAAAACAACCCAGAGTCCAGTTCGAGAAACAGCGGGTTTGGAAGCATCTCAGACATCGCGGCACAGACGAAGGAAACTCATCAAAGCACTCATTAGTTTATGGAAAACTGCAGAAATACCTTTATTACAAAGTAATCCATCTGTTCCCTTCATAGACTGAAGTGGATGTAGCCACTCATGAAGCCTCCAGTTTTCAATTTCACCGTCGCCATCTTGTTTTTTTGGAGCCAGAAGTAAAAGTACGTAGCTGTGAACCTCAGTCCTCGACCGGTCAACAGGAAGTCAGGAGCATCAGTGGAAGTTGCTTTAAAATTCATTTTGAACAACACTAACCACCAAACGAACGGCATTTTTATGACTGACTTACACATAGACCACATCCAACAGAGCAAAAATATTTAACTAAGATGTTAACCATAAAAACAGGAACCTAAACACATTCATACATTAATACATTAGTGTTTTTTAATTTGGTTTATAACAAAAAACTGACTGAAACTGATGTGTTTAGTCATTTTTAACCCAAACCACAATCTTTTCCTGACCCTAACCAAAGCGCTTTCATTATCTAAACATACAAATTTAGTCGGGATGAGAACTCCGGTCCTGGATTTTGTAAATCCACCATGGACCACCACCACCTCTGGTCTGTTGAGGGACGTAGTGGATCCTTCATGTTGAGGTTATATGTATGTGTGGTTTGTTTTGATAAATGACACTTATCCTGTTTCTGGAAACGTACAATGATGATATTTTACTCTGTGGCTTGGGTTGAAATGAGAAGAATGAGTCCGAAGAACAGCAAAAGAACAGTTTCATGTGTAAATATGAGACTGAAACAACCTCCTCAGCAGCAAAACATCAGACTCAAGTATAAACTAAGCAAAAGTTCACTTCCATTATCAGGCTTTTTAACTTTAAAAACCCATAAACACTTACATTTGAGGCTCTTTACCATCATTGTTCAAGATATAAACAAACCTCTTTACACTTGTATCTTGAAATGAAATGCCAGCCTGTTCTGCCTTATCTTAAATTCACTGAAGTCATTAAAAAGTGTGAGTAGTCATTGCAGCTTCTTCTCCTCTTCTTGCAGAGTAATGTTCTATTTCTTTTCCCGTTGAAGAAAATGGAGGATGTCGGGCTCATCTCTTACCACAGCTTCACCGCGACGACTTAGTGACAAACAGTCATTCAATCAATATTCAAACTATTTGCCGGCACTTATCGACCGGCGAGTGGAGGCGGAGGAGGCGCTGAAATGGATGTGATGTTACAAGTAGACGGTAATGACCTGCATCCAGACGCAGGCGACTGAAGAGGACGCAAGACAACGTGGGGTGAACCGAGGATTATGGGAATCACTGGAGGGATCAGATAAGAGGTTTGGAGGGCAGTTATTTTCTGAGAAACACTGCAGCGGCTGTAATGTAGCTTCCAAGAACAGGTAATGGTGTTGTTAGGGAGATGGGATGCTGACTGAGAGGAGATGTACTGAGAGGTTTAATGCAGGTTATTCAGAGGCAACGAGGCTGCCGGCTCCGAAACACAGATGCTTAACATAAACCTGCTGTTACACATCGCTTTAAAAGGTTCATATGGACAGAAGAGGCTCCTCCGGCCTCCAACGCTCTCTGTGCTTTTATGTTTTACTATTTAAAGGAAAAAGCAAGAGTTTGTCATAAACACTGGGTCAGAAACAAAGGTCATGCTTGTGTAACTTCATCACCTACATGAACAGACTGATGGTGAGGACGATCACAATGAAATCATAGAACTCAGTTTACAGCTAAAAAAAAAACATAAAACAATATTTTGTCAAAACGTCATCAGATACAGTCTCCGATATTTAATGAGAAGACGTTGTGTCAGATGATGTTCAGATATTTAAGAACACATGGTAAAATATGAAAGTGATGGTTGACAGTACTGAACGTGGACTAACAGGTCATAAAAGACAGAATAAAACTCTGAGCGCTTTATCTTTTTGTGTGACACGTTCTCAAAGGAGGAGTCGATTTAAGTTTTGAATTTCCGTCCATTTTCAGAGATAAGATGAACCTGGTTCTAGTCACAAACATTCACAGCTGTAGACGACAAGTTAAAGCAGCAATTTGAACCAAACGGCTCCTTCAGCAAAATGCAAAGAATTAGTTTATTTCAAACTGTTAGAAATACAGGTGTAATATTTTGGACTTTTTGGACTTGAAGTTTAGTGTCTGTAGATTTCAGATGACATGAGCCAAATATACAAAAACCTACTTTGTTACAGTAACAAGAATGATTGTAATTAGTCATTTAACGTCCCTGTGTTTTAATCAAACATTAGAGGTGACAGATCAGGAACCATTTTAACTCTGAAATCTATAAAAATCTAGTTTATAGACAAAGCAGGTGTTATTGAATGTCAGGCTCCGTATCTGAATAAATTAAATAGACTCAAGAGTGTGGAGTTCATTCATTATCGGTGTGATTCTTCTTTCTCACTAATCCCCTGTTCAAAGAGTTTGCAGCTCTCATTACCTGCAGTCTAACGAGTCATTAGGCCTCGGCGTCTTTTGTCTGCTGACAGGGACGGATTAAAAAACCAGCGGGTGATGGATTCATGTGTCGATGCAGACGGAGGGTTTGGGATCCGTGCTTGGACGAGACCTGACGTCGCCTGCTCGTCTTTTGTTTCTGCCGCCACTGATTTGAATTTCAAAGAACCCGCTGGTGTCATTTACAGCTACTGTCCTTTTGCATCTTATTACTGTTTACAAAAGACGGCCACGTCATTCTGTTTAATCTCAACCTGGGGTTTTTCAAAGTACAACCCTGAGACCAACCGTCCTGTTCAACATGGATGAAATCTACATACTATCAATGAACTGTTCTTGAAGGACACGTCAGGGGATTTTAATGACCTGACTGATCTTATTGTCTGTGTTGTGTCTGAAAACCATTAAATACACATCGCTGAGCCTCGACGCTGGGTGACGTGGTTCTACTTTAAGGCTCATTTATGTCCTTGTTACATGTTGAAAATAAAGTAGGGATTCATTAAAATACTGACCAAACATCATCGGCAGTGGTCGATATGTCTCTGTTTTTTCATGAATATGTATCTGTGGATTTGTAATTATTGTAATTAATTTGTAATTAAAACAGTTCAGTTTGCCTATATTTATATATAATGAATATGTCTTCACGAGTTCATCTCTAATCTAAACTAACTTTAAAGTGTCGTATGTTTGACGATATCTTACCGATGTCTCTACTGTGTTACTTGTGTCAGTTTCATTATGTGCTACGTTTCACACGTGACCTCGTCTGTTGACATGATTTCAGTCAGACCGATTTTCAATGGCAGTGAAAACTACAACTTCCATGATCCCACGCTTCTTCACCACGTCTTCCCCTTATTTGATCTTGTTTTGATGGCCTGACCTCCAGGAGCAGACGTTACACCCTGTGTTTATTTTTACACAGTGTTTTCCATCGCCTCGGTTTATATTTCCGGCGTCTCGGCTCCTTGTGAGCCTCCGCCTCCTCGTCTTCTCACACAGCGCTGAGCACATGGTTTGATTCTTCAGCCGGAGCCGCCTCAGCGCGTTGATCTCAGACAGTTTGTGTGGATTTATTTCTGTTTCTCAGATCAAACCTGACAGCTGCTCTCTGTAACCACCAGACTTAACTGTCATCTCTCCCGGCTGCCCTCTGGTTAATTACGCCACTCGTCTGTCCTCACCTCTCTCTTATTGCGCTAACGCCGCCGCTCTCTCCTCTGCCGTTTGTTCTCGGCTCTTTTCTTCTCTTCAGGTTTTTAATTGGCGTCAGCGCTGTCGCCTGGCTGTGGCTGTTTGTGTTTCCACCAGACAGAGGCTGGAAAGGACAACAGATCTGACTTCTCCACTGCTCTGTCACCAGAACTACACACAGACTGTGAACCTGTCTGAGCAACAAGCAACTCTGAGGAAGAACAGCTTTAATACGGCCATAAATAATACATATTTATGATGCTGTACTGTGACAGATACAGAACTCTCTGCAGTGAAGGAAACAGAGGAGCCGCTGTAAACAACTCTCATCTGGGTTTTTGGCCACTAGGGGGTGGCAGAGACAAACGATGACATAATATCTTTAAAAAAAGTGATTATAGTTACAACAAAAGAACAAAAACTGAGACAAAACTAGCAGTAAAACAGTCGTTTTCTTTTTGAATGAACAACCTAATATAATCTGTTTCCTAAATTGTCACATTGTGACATTCAATCAACAAACGGAAAAAATGTGGTGGCAGCGTCATAGCAACGATACGGAGGGTTGGATTTTAACACAGCGAACCACAGTTCATTTCCTGTTTCAAAACATTAGTCCTTGTTGGTCTAACGCCAGATTTCTCAACCGGTGGCTCAGGACCCAAAAGAGGGTCGGACACTCGACTGAATGGAACGAAGTGTGGAACGAAAAACCATTTAAATGCTTATCTGTCTGATGTCAGACTTTCATTTTGACAGACGTGCAGTAGATCGATTGAAAGGTGACACATTACTTTTACTTTATTGTTCATATTGAAGAGCAAATATTGCTCAAGAGTTAAATATGGATTTATTTAAACTGATCATAAAAAGGAACTTAAACTCAAAAACATAAAAACTGAAATGCCATTTAGAATCAAAACATCTTCTAAAAACGTGTTTAAGTGAAAACACCCTGTTTTGTTGTCTTTACTTATTATGTATGAAAACCTGAAGTTATAATGTTCTTCTCATTCATTTTCATATGAATCAACATCATCTGGTTGTAATGTTCACTTAGTTTATTATCAGAGTCATACGTTCTGGATGCACACATGGAAATGTGGACATTGTTTTTAGAGAAACTATTGCTGATAGGGTTACGGTTTGAATTCTCTAGAAGAGGGTCATGTTGAGAACGACTGATCTAATGAAACCACCATCTACCAGATCCACCAAATGAAAGTCCACTTTCCTTCTCCTTTCAGCTCGGTTTTGGTCTCCACCATGTTCCACTTTGTTCGTGAGCTGCCATGCCAGCTTTTATTTTGAAAACTCCTAAAGCCACACTACGAGAGCGAAGAGAGTCAAATGAAACGTCGTCATAGAGGAAAGAGTCATTAGCTCTGTTTCCATAGAAGTAGAAATGTCTAATAACCATGAATGGTTTCTCTCTGGTTTGCATAAATCTATTCTTTCTGCTCATGCTTGGAGGAAACATTAGGAGACGTGACAGAAACATGGAGGTAGAAAACCTGAACTGATCTGAGGAGAAAATGACTTTACTTTTGGAGACGCTCAAGGATTTAATGGTCAAATGACTCCTTCAAACAAGTGTCTGAAAAGATGAACAAAAGTCAGAATAATCTTCTTCAGTCAGGTTCAAGAAGTCAATTTAACTACAGATATTGTTATTTGATATGTTTTTCCTATAAAAAGTATAGAAATAAATAAGAGAAACTTGCTTGTTTCTCTTACTTCACTGGTTTTGGCCATGGATCCAAATGAATAGTTAATCTAATTTAAATCACTTTTTTATTTGAAGATCAAACTAAAAGTTCACTCATCTGAAATGCTGTCGATAATCCTTTGTTACTTGAGAAAAGTGGGTTGAAAGTGCAAACAATAAATGGGGCTTTTTCATGCTAATATTATGTTTGACCCTCACTTTCTCCTCTGAAATGTTTTTTTATGTTTTCAGCTTCTAAACTGCACTGTGCAGCATCTGGAACACAACAGGTCTCATCAGTTTGAATAATGAATAGAATCAGTTTTACAGATTCTGGATGTGTGAATTTAAAGCATTAGATGTGTGTAAATATGTATAAATGTGTTATAGCCTGTAGTGACTCACCAGCATTTTGTAGAAGTAGTGCATTACAACGTGATGTTAGAGTGTACTGACTACATGGAGATTTTGCATCTGCTAAAAAAAGCCCTGCAGGTGTTTTTCATGTTCCTATGAGTCTCTGGATGGAAGGAGGGAAAGACTGACAGGAAACACAAGAACAAAGAAGGGAATGGAGATGAGCTTGTCTCCGTCTCCACCTGTTGACAAGACACCTGACATGTGAACGCAGCACCATGCAGGACTGGAAACTACCTCCAAACCTGTCTGAGCTCAGTGACACAAATGCTGCTAAATCCTGCACGGAGACGACGCGAGGTTGACGAGCTGTCTGGTTCTGCCGTTGCACGACCTGGCGGTTCACGCCGACACTCGTCCGGATGGAAGACGGAGATGAAAACCAAAGGCTCTGTTTTCAACGTAGAACCGAGGATCTGCGGGTTCTGCTGTTTCCTCAGATTTGCTCTGGTAACTCTCTGGTCTACAATATAATCCAATTAAACTCATCTTTAGTGCTGTGATTGTTGTTTCTCTCATTGTCTGGTTGATGACACATGTCATCTTAAAGTGCAGGTTAACATCCACAGATCTTTAACGTGTAGGAAAATGGAATTGAAGAACTGGATTTTAAAATATATACATTGACATTTGGTGGCATTTTTGTCTAAGTTTTCAATTCGTAGCAAAAAACAGGGGAAAGTCAAATGATGTAATAGAGTCATTCAGCTAAAGTACATTAGAAGTATATGCATAACATGAGACAACAGTCAGGTTGAAAATATCACACAGTTATGACACATCACAGCCTTTTTATCTTGATCCTGATGCATCGAAGGAACCAGAACAGATGAGGATAAGGAGACATAACCATAAGAATAAAAATGAGTTGTGATGCGATGAGCAGCTTCAGCTCACGTCAGCTGTTCTGACTCTCAGCTCCGATGAGAAATGTTTATAACGACAGCACGACCTGAACAAAACCTGAAATACACACAGAATTCACAGAAATATGATCAACTGAGAGTGTGTTTGTACAGTTTAGAGTGGTTCACAGTCCTGTTTGTTTGTTTGTTTGTTTGTTTACTGTCTCGTACAGTTACTGTAAACGTTCAGAGAGATGACTCCCTTATAGGACTTTGAGAGCAGAGCTGAAAACTGAGGCGTTTACTCTGAATTTTTGTATTCAAGCTTTGTAACTTAAGAAAATATTATGCATTTCCATTTCCAACCTCATGCATAAATCCAGAACAAGATGAACCTGCACTTTAAATGTGTGAGTAGTGGAGAAGGAGGAGAAGAAGTGCATGATTTCCTCACTTCTCTGAGACTCAGTTTGCGCTCATGTTTGATATGGAACCAGCACATTTATCCACAGACGTGAAACTGATCATAAACACGCTTTAACGTGCCAAAAAACCCCAAACCGAGACAAGGCAGACGCGTCTCAGGAGGATCTGAACACTGGTTCAGTCCTTTGGTTAATTAAAAACGCAGAGTAATTAGCTAGATGACGACTTTGAAACAAAGCGGAGCATTTTAACTGGATTAGGAGGGCGTACCGAGCTGGGAGGTAAAAATGAAGAAAGAAAATCTGGCATTGAAAGTGAGCTCTGAGATTTAGATGACGCTCCCCCTGTATCCTCCTCCTCAATTATGCCGTTAACACTGCTGTCAGCGCAGTTAATTGGCGGGGAAGGCGTTTGGATATTGATACGGGAGCAGAGAGACAAGAACAAGAAAAAAGGGAGGAAAAAACGTTTAAAACAAAGACACAACTGCTGTGCAGAGTGAGAAGTCAGCAGCGTGCTCCGGAGACGACGGCGGACTGGGATTCAACCAAACTCCAGCCTGCTGTCGTCGTCTCCTCTCACCTTCGCTCATTTCAATTCCACTCCCAGAGAATCCCAGAGTGAGGCCGCGAAAAGAAGCCAAAAGAAAGGACGGCAACACTTGAGTTTCCAACCCCGAGAGGAGAGTTTTATCAGACCAAACACAGGAACATGCTTTTTATTCACGGTCACGGAGCAGCTTTTGTCCTCTGCTCTGTGATTATTAAAGCAGAGACTGGTCTTTAAAATCCTGCACCTGAGCTGACGATGAGCTGGAAAACGTGAGCTTTCCGTTTTCAGAGTCGTGTGATCTCATGTCTGCGTGGTCGCCTCAAAGCTTTTTGTTCGATTGCGATGGTTTAAGGGAGACATTTAGGTCGGGTTCAGACTCAATCAAGCAAATTTAATTAAAAGAAAAAGCATCTGAACTCTGCTGGCAGCAAATGAAATAGTACAATGGTGCCGTAAGTCAGGTTTCTATTCTAATTTTGAGAGAATTTACTGCAAAAAAAGGATATTTAATTTAATAAATGCACCTGACCAAGGATTAGAAAAAGACTTTTTCCTCTGTCCTTCACAGTTCTTGTCTCTGTGAAAATGCACAAAATAACAGGATGGAAAAGTACTTTGAATATTTCTATAAAGGATCAGTGTCGACTTTGAAGTTGTTAAATCCAGCTGTTTCCTCTATTTATAATGAATCTGTCACATGTTGGAAATGAATAAAACCACTAAATGTGTGTTTTCAAGTCACTGTTTCTTCTCCATAAAAGCAGGTTGTTCTGGCTGTGGTGAATCAGATCATGTCTTAACCTTTTCAGACTCTGTTATTGAGCTGAACTAATGTGACGTGATGTGATTATGAAGCGTGTGCTGAGCTTTTACAAATCAGTGAAAAACCACAGCGTGGAATTATGTGTGAAGATGCAAGCGTGGAAATCCACGTTCTGACTTAAAAATCATTGGTATCACATTATAAAAGGTTTAAAAATGTCCTCAATTTCACAAAAAAGTGCTTTTCGCCTTTTTGAAGAAGACTTAATGGATGGAAACATCTTGTATGTAACGAGTGCTTGTGTGAAGTTTGTGTTGGAGTCGGTCTTTTATTGGGTTTTCTTTCTATTATAATCCATTCTAGATCCACCTAAACCAAATAAAACAACTAGAACAGAACTAACTGGATGACTTTGTGAACGTCTAACAGGCGTATTTTTCACTTTTAGGTTTTAGTTTCTACACATCTTAGTTCATTCACTTCCAACCTGTTGATGGAAACGCGCCTCATTCACTTGAGATTCATTTGATGTTCATGTTTTTGTTTTACGTAGAGGTTCATCTTCACGTTGACCTCAGACCATGAGCTACAGGTTTAAAGACCAGAAGGAAAACGTCTCGTCCCAGAAGCTTTAAATGATCATATTATTGAACGCACGTCGTAACCA
The DNA here is from genome assembly GCA_037367275.1 of Coranthus polyacanthus. Taxonomy (NCBI): domain Eukaryota; kingdom Metazoa; phylum Chordata; class Actinopteri; order Kurtiformes; family Apogonidae; genus Coranthus; species Coranthus polyacanthus. The sequence goes on along the minus strand of JAPQRN010001196.1, from coordinate 3,013 downwards.
ATACACTGACCTTATATTAATGATTAATACAGAGGTTAATAGTTAATGACAGCTGTGCTCACGTTCACGTTCATCATCAGAACAAACTGGAAGAAGAGATGCGTTTAAAGACCATCTGAAAATGAGATCAACTTGAATAGAGTCACAAGTGATCAAATGATCGTACATTTGGCATCGTTTGATTTTTACTGAATGTACATCTGGCAACGCTGACGACACTAAACATCTGCACAGATGTGTTTCCATCGACAAATGCAGAAACGGTGAAAAAAAACATCTATTTATAATACGATGTATCCCGAGTGCAGCACATTTTCAGCCAAGGCTCATGGTACTGAAACTACACTAATGTCTATATACAAAGAGGCCTAAGGCAGCAGGAAAATAAAAGAGGCTCCAGAATCCAGAGGGGCTTTGCTTCTATTGCTGGACTATAAAAAAAATCTAATGATCGAGGTTCTTGAGGCCAGAATATTACATTATCTGTGAGCAGACCTGGGCTAAAATAAAGTTTTCTGCTTCGAAGGAAAGGAAAAAGAAGTGAGTTGGTAGTCTTACCTCGTTCACAAAGACCCAGTGGCTGTCTTTGGAGGCCAGATTAGTTTCAACCGCCTGCAGACAAACACACACACACAAAGTCAAGGTTAATAACGTGTTGCTGTGATGTTTAAAGTGAATGTAATCACACACTACTTTGCAGAACATGATGCATGGTTTGGTGAAGCTTCACTTCGCCGTTCGAGGTGAACTCAGCCTTTGTCGTCTTTGTCTGATGAAAAGTTCACCTCCTCAAAAACATCTGAGCCTCTGCTGTTTCTGTGATGGGCTGTCCTGCTAAAATGTCGAGCAACAAAAGCTTCGCGGGGAGAGCCGAGCGAGTCTGCGCTTATCAAAGCGACCGCGGCTCAACCCGGCCCTCTGCCGCCGCCTGATAATCCTAATAACAGGCAGCATCCCGCAGATGATCCGAACATGACGCTGCCAGCAGAGCACAGCTTCCGACCGGATGAGTACGCCGTCACCCTGCACCCAGCGAGAAGCTCTATGATCTGCACACACCGGACACAACGACGCAAAGAAAATAAACCTTCACTCTGAAACTCCATGATGACTTTTCACCTATGACTGTCGACTCAATACAACGATACTCTGTGTTTTTTGGACCTTTCTAATCAGTGCTTTTATGTTAAAAGTGATTATGTTTAAGGAGAAAGCTGCTTGGAGCAACAAACCCACTAAGAATTCACAAAGATACTCCTGTACCTCTGCTTTACGGAGCATTTTACTGTCTTCTAGCTTCCGGTTGTGCAAACTTTCCAGCAGCTGGTTAGTTTTAGTGTTATGCGTCTCATACACTAAAGGACTTTGGAAAGAGTTAGACAAGAGTTTTCAAAGTCTTTAGGGTACTTCACACCCAACTTATTTGGTCCAAACTTTCAGACTTTCAGTTTGACCTGAAACTAAACTACAAGTATGAAACCTTCAGACCAAACAGTCAAAGCTCCAGCTCAAATTAAACCAGAGTTCAGTTCAGTTCTAGTGTGAAAAAACTATGTTTGGATGGTTCAGACTTTTGTATGGATGAGGTGAGGTCCTGCCCCTTCCTCTGGGTCCAATGGGAACTTACATCACAATAACATGTCCATCAATTACACATGTCATTTGTGACAATTTAAGATCATCTTACGAAAGTCGCAGTTTATTCGGCTTCCATCCAAATGTAACCGACTTTTCAGAAATTCAGGAAAAGAAAAAGTAAAATCATGCTCATTTCCATCCAGTACAGTCCGACCTGAGCTGTTGATTGAGGAGCTGATGGACGTAGAACCCTGAGTCTCAGGGATCAGCCTGTCACATGTCCTCTAACAGGTCCTCATTTGACTTCCACAGGAACAAACACTGACACAAAGTTAACTCTCAGCACGAACCAGGAGAGAAAAACCAGACTGAAAGTGTGTCTGAAGAGCTGAACGACAAGAGAAAAACCTGCTGTCAGTTATCAGGTTAACCTATAGCAAAGGCCACCGCGCAGCCCTTATAACACACTCCACATGACATGTTGTACTGGGAGATATTACACCTGTCACCATAACCTTTACTGGGCCCAGATGGACCGGAGGCATTAACACACACACACACATGAACATGAGTCACCGCTAACCTCTTCATTTCACTGTGATTCATGTTAGATGACATGTTAGTTCAATATGTTTACTCACTGACTCCATGTTCTGTTTCATCCTCAATCTTATATTACAAACAAATAATTCCCTTAATTTCCAGTTTTATAAAACAAAACACATGTTGACCTTGTATTAAGACACATCTCCTAGTCTTACATTCACACACACACAGTCTGATGTGTGATGGAGGCGGTGTTTCCTCAGTCGGACACTGTGTTGAGCTGTTGTTCTTTTATAACATAGTGAAGTAAATGCAGTCCATCCATTTTAACCACGCTGTGCAGTGAATGAGTGGAAGCTGCCTCTGCTAATGACCTCCTCATCCTTCTACTGTACATATCAGTGCAGTGAAAGATGAGCTCAGCCTCACAGCGACTCAGTTAAACTGTGGCTTCGTGTGCAGTGTTCAAACATCCTGAGTCATGCTCTGTCCTGTGTGAGAGGAAACACAAAGACGACTCAGCGTTTACAGTCTGTGAACCTCAGGCTTCCAGTCTGATTGTATCACTGTGTGTGTCACTCACATCGAGCTTCGCACACATTTGTGTGTCTGTCATTCACGTCTGAGTCACCCTTCATCATGGTCTACATCATGGTCTTCATCGTGGTCTACATCATGGTCTTCATCATGGTCTTCATCATGGTCTTCATCATGGTCTACATCATGGTCTACATCATGGTCTTCATCATGGTCTTCATCACACAAGGCTCGTGTTGTGACCTCGCTGTAGAGATGAGACACACTGAACCACAGTGTGTGTGTCTGTGTGTGTGTGTGTGTGTCTGTGTGTGTGTGTGTGTGTGTCTGTGTGTGTGTGTGTCTGTGTGTG
>JAPQRN010001195.1:2425-13304 GCA_037367275.1 Coranthus polyacanthus | reverse complement strand
GTGTGTGTGTGTGTGTGTGTGTGTGTGTGTGTGTGTGTGTGTGTGTGTGTGTGTGTGTGTGTGTGTGTGTGTGTCGACTGGGGGAAGAGACACGTGTGGGTCTTTGTGTGCGGCAGCATCCTTTTGTGTACTCAGCGAATATTTGTGTGTGAATTCCATTTTGTGTTTGCGCTCATCAGACTCATCATGTCATCAGTATTTCTCTTGTGACGATGCTTGATTAGGGCTTTGACAGCACAACAAACACCGCGGCTCGTTTCCTAAACAACGCTGAGCAGATTCGAAGTACGAAGCTTTAATGAAGCTTCTGGTACAATCTGGCATCTCCTGGCACTGTTTGGTCATCTGTTGTTGTGTTTCCAGGCCTCATTTACAAAACCATACAGTGCATGCTGTGTAGGTTTTGGATAATCTGATGTGAGGCCCAGATAATAAAGGCAGGACAAGTAAACAAGTAAACCCTTGTTCCCATCCAAGCAGCTCCCTAAACCAGCACCACAACAGCACCCTGCAAGTCTTGTATCTGCCCTATCTCCCTGTTCCTGATGCTGCATGATTGATTTCAATGTCAAGATCACAGCAGCCAGCTGACCTTGACATAAGCTCATCCGTCAGGTTGGGGTCAGAGGTGACGTGGCCTTAGTGCATATATGTATACGATGCCCTCATTTGAGTCTTGGAGGTGTTTTTCAGTGACAAAAGTGGCAGCCGTAATCTTTTTAGTAGTGTTGTTCCAATGCCCCATTTATTTCATGGCTGGAAAAAGCTCATTTATTTATTGTAGGAATTTGTTTAGTTTGTGTGACCACATTTGAATATCCTTGCACAGAATCAGGAATACAGTTTATTAGGAATTAGCAATTAAAGGTCTAGTGTGTAAGATTCAGGTCGATCTAATGGCAGAAAAGGATTATAATAATCATAATTCTCTTTTCATTAGTATATAATCACCTGAAAATATGAATTGTTGGGTTCTTTCTTTCTTTCTAGAATGAGCCGTTTATACAGTATCTACACATGAAGCAGGTCACTTTTCCCAGAGGCCCCCTATGTTGTGCCGTCATGTTTCTATAGTAACAGACTAGAACAGACTTCCTCTTCTTTTTTTCCGTTTTATTGCAGATGGCATCCAGTGTTTAGGTGCATTATGGACGTAGCAGAGGCTTTAGTCTGTCGTGAAGTTGAGCAGCAACGACAAGTTACAAACAATGTTTTAGTCACCTAAAACCATATTAATGCATAGGGAATGGAAAGGGCATAAGGTTTCTAATAAAATGTCCCCAGATTCTCGGGTAGACTGTTCAGAGGAAAGACCTAAGTATTGCAATGTTCTTTATTTGTCAAGTCAAGTGGCTTTCCACGTGTCCTCAAGCATTAGGGGACTACTGGACTTTCTCTTTGTGGATGTTGATTAAGTATAGACCCACGTTATCAGACTGAGCTATGCCAGTGAAAAGAGGACAGACTTGAGGGGCAAGAACCTCAGCTCCATAGTGAGGATGTAATACAGAAGTATAATAAGTGTAATACCATTGACGGCCATTAGATGCTGACTCCAAAAAAGACCTGGCTCCCATAGACTTACAACAAACTTTTTTTCTAGTCTCATTCACTTTATTTGGACCCTCTAATAAGTGTTCTGGTCCATCTTCAAATGATTGCTCTTTAAACAAGAAGTCCAATAGAAGTTTTGATGTCTGCCATGTCGGGATTGACAGCTCACTCACCTGCTGAGTCACACTGTTAGAGCCTCTGTTTACTGAGAAGAAATCAGACAGTTATCTGTGGTTTCAAACTGTTCTTCAAACACTAACCAAAGAGCAGAACAATCATTCAAAACAATTCTAATCATAAAATGTTAATGCTTGCATAAAATGAAGTAAAAACAGCACTGAAACGTTTCAGATATGTTTTAACTGACAATATAAATGAAATAATCACAACAGACCAAAGAAAAAAATTATATTGAGATAAGTACAATTGTTGTTTTAATGCCCAGACCTAATGTTGGCTGTGTGAAGTCAGGTCTTTGCCTCTGTTTACAACCACTACGGTCACCTTAGAAGTTGCATCAGTTACACTACAGCAACAGGTATGTGGACAACAATAGGTAGTATGTGGAAACCCAAACCCTGCACACACAGACACACACAGTGTCAGTCCAAAGCTGCAATCTTTGTTCCGACTCGGTTGTTAATGGAAGGCCCCAGCCAAGAAACATAACACTTAAATTGCAGGAGTCTTTCACAACTCTCAATCCAGTTCCTCAGAACAACAGTTGGCGAGAAAAGTCATAAATATTGCCTCTGGCATTTAAATAAGAGGCTCCATGTTGCTGATTAGGCCTGAAGATTTAGTTGAGGGATTAGTGTTCGACTGGCAGCTCATCAGTGTTTTGTACTGAATTAATGACAGCAGTACAGCCGCTGCACTTTTACAGTATGTTTTATGAATAAGTAATGAGGCTAATAGCTTCTTCAACAGGAAAACATGCCTCATTGCTAGAACAGCAAATCTTATTTTAATGACAATCCTGAATAACAACTAACTGTGCTGCAGATGTTTTTATGGCAAAGTTTGCTCTGCTAGAGACAAAGTGACAGAAACCAAGTGTGTCCAGAGGTTTAATTTCCTAATGTTTTTGTCTTCAGTGTGAGAAGGTTTAGTGTTGGTTGAGGGAACTTAACGTGCATGTCAGAGTGCAACAATATTGATTGTTTTACAAAATATCTCTGTACACACTACAACGCAAAGCGATTACAAACCTGTACAAACAGTCAGACAAACTGCAGATAATATCTGACGCAGCAGACGCAGGCTTTAGTCTGTCATGAAGTTGAGCCGCAACGACAAGTTAAGTTATAAAATTAAGTGTTGGTTTGGGTTTTTTGAAGTGTATTTTTTATATTATGTAGATTTTGACACAACACTCCACATGGATAAATCCAAACAGGAATTAAAAAAAAAACTTCACTTTTGAAGAAGTTTTAACATAACAATGTGTCAAATAGTATTTAAAATAACTAACAAATTTAGTGAGGATGTGTGAGGGTTTAAAATTACCCAGAGGCTTTATTGCATTTCACAGAGAGTGTGTGATGAAAAATGCGTAGGTTGATTTAGTGAAGTGTCTGTGTGTACAGTATGTTGCACAAACGGGGGAGTTGTGGAGAATCTGAGAGCCTGAAAAGCTCAAAGTGGTACTTTTTTTCCTTTTTGGCACATTGCACAGGGTTCACGTTTCCTGACTTTCATACAGTTGCTATGCAACTATAGGATGATGGCTGCAAGTAATCCATAGCTTTTCACACCCCCACTCGATTTCTTTGTGCTCTTCCTCTTCACTCATCCTCATCTCCTCTGTGCTTCTTCTGCCTCTTCTTCTGCTCCTGCTTCTTGCTCTTCCTTGGGTTCTCCCCCTCCCCCCTCTCCTGTACCCCATCCCCTTATCCATTACCGCCCCCTGTCCACTGTTGTGTCCCGGTCTTGGCTCAGCTGCTGGAAAAGCACTCACCTTTCAAGGTCACTTATGCTGAGCTCTCAGTCTGACAAGTGGTTTGAGTGTTTGCTAGTGTGTAATGTAATACAAAGAATACACAAGTCTTGTTTATGTGCACTGTATATAAGCATAGAAAAGACAGTCCCTCTGTCCGTACGTATCACACACAACAAAGGCAACAAGACAAAAACAGCGTAAAAAAAGGACATAAAAGACTCAGCAAAAAGAAAATGACATAAAACATGAAACAAGACAAAAACATTATAAAGGATGTAACAAGGCGTGACAAGAAAAAAATTCTGTAAAAAAATGTAAATAAAAAAAGTCAAATATGAACTGAGCCAAAAATAATGTAGAAGGTGTAATGAGACTGTAAAAGACGTCCCAAAGAGGAAAACACACCAGTAGTTTTTGATTTCTTTTTGTTTGCATACACTGGCATTTGCAAAATGAAACCAAAGTGAACAAAATGAGTTGAGTGTGGATTGTGGAGAAAACAACAAAAGAATCAAGTTCTGTTGTTGACACTGAGAACTGATTTGCACATTGGAGTGTTGAGTGTTCATTATTTTCACTATATTTTTTTTTTTCTTTTTTTTTTGAAGTTGGAATGGAAATGTGCGAAATGAAATATCCTTCAAAGACCTATTTTTGAGTTGTATACTTTGAGTACATTTCAGAGCTTGAACTTTTTCACATTGACTACAATAAACAAGTCAAATCAGTCCTTCTACTTCTACTTTTTTTCCCCCACTAATATGTATCGTTCTACTTCAGTAAAGAATGTATGTGCTCGAGGCCCATCTGAGTAAAAGCTTGTGTGTGTGTGTTATTTTGACTTGAGATGATCTTCTTTTCTCATTTCATACATGCATGTGAGCGTGTCCTCACACAGTACATGTAACTTTGTGTCCTCCCGTGGCCTGCTTTTATAACCGTCCCCTGAGGTCATGTAGAGCATCGTATAGAAAGCCGTGTTCTGTGTGAAACATGCAGGCGCTGCAGTCGTCTGTCAGCACTCACTTTACTACGCAAATATTGACACCGGTTCATCATACAGATGTTCAGAATGTAAAGAGATGTGCCATTACGGAAGAAGTCTATAATTAGCTTTAAAGCTGCACAAGAACGCTGTTACTGTTTGAGTAATTACTGCTTGTTTGTGTGATAATATAGCAAGTCAAACATCATTATCATTCAGCTGCATATGTATATTCTTTACAAATACCTAATATAGATATTTGTGCACGCTACACATCTGATCAGTGTAGCGTGCATGGTGTTTGTTCATCTTTATTAGTGATGTTATGTTCACAGACTACTTGAGGTTGTGGTGAATCTAATGTCTAATGTCTTCATTTTCCCTGTTCACACAAATACAAACAAGGACAAAAATCTTCACTCTGGAAAGTGTTTTTAAAAATCTCCATTTTTTTGTGACCTAAACTGCCATGAAAAAATATGTGTTTTGCAGAGTATCTGCATTAGTGTGGACGGGGCATAAATCAAAATGAAGAAAATCAGTGCAATCTGTATTCTCCACAAGACGAAAATAACGTAAAACAGACATGACAGGTGGACTGGACCGCAGACAAAAGATTTCACATTGTGTTTTCTTTTAGTTGAAGTTAGAATGGTTTAATAGTCTTCACATTATATTAATTTGACGTGATGTTCAGTTCACTTTGCACATAAACAGCTGCTAGAAATGTCCTTCAAAGACCTTTTTTTGACTTTTATACTTGAGTATATTTAAGAGCCTCACTTTTACTTCTTGATCTACTGCTTTACTGCTACGACTTTAAGTATGTTTACTTCAAAAGCAAGTGTGTACGTTTGTCATCTCTAGACACACGCAGCCAGCTCACGACGACAATCCACCTCCGTGTTTGTTTTGCTCTAAAGTCATGTTTGATCACGGAAGTTGCTGTGAGATCCCTGAGTAGTGGGAGTACCATGAATCCCTGGAACCTTGCTACTCTAAAATGCTTTAGAATAAATAAATAAAATGTGGTCCTGCATCTTGACGTAATCAGTTGGTGTGTGTGTTCTAAATTGAAACTCTGTTAAGTCCGTCTGTGGATCTCCCAGGTTTTAAAATCGGGTGAGATTTGAAAATCCTCTAGTGTACACCAGGCATAATTCATCTCCGGGCTTTAAGACTCATTTCTGCAGCGTTCTGTTCTGCTACAGATTAAAAATGCAACGAAATCCAAATAGAAACTGTTCCTAAATACAACTCTGATAATGAGTATAAGTTGGAGAAGTGGATGCATGAATACCGGCAGTTCTGTTTTCTCTGACAACCTGTGTTGAAGAATTCAGTCAGTGTTGTTTTCCCAGCTTGTATAACACTGCTTTTATGGATTAATTCCATAATTTGTATATTGCAAGTTTGAATTAAGTAAAAAGCCAACTCCTTTCTTCACATAATAAATGCATTTCCATTTAATTGGCTGCTTTATAATTGCAAAAAAGGTGAGAGTGCCTGTGGAGCATTTAATGGAAGGGGGAAAATGACACGCACAACAAAGCCTCAATCACAAGCAAATGAAAGAAAAATTGCTTCCAATTTAAACAGTGCGTACTTAATTGCATGATTTAAAAAAGTGTTACCTCTAACAATTATCAATAATTATCATGATAAATGTCAAATCATTATTCATTAAATCATAATCATTATTTCTATCGTTATTTCTTTTAATGCTAAAAAGGTTAAATGTCAAAAGGCTGATTTTTGGTCTTGAGTTAAAGTTGAAGAAAGCAGGTAGTTATTTGTGGTTTTAAATAATTCTTAAAAATGATGTAATGTGACAAAAACAACATAAGACATGACATGACAAAAACGAAATGAGATCAAAATAAAAGCCAAAATAAGACAACAACAAATGTATGACTTATTTGTGGTGGTGGTTATTTGTGTTTTTAAATGATTTGTAAAAGATGCAACAAGATGAAAACAACACAAAGAGGAAACAAGACACAAATCAATGTCAGAGACGCAACAAGCTGGAAATGACATGAACGACGTCATGAGGTGATGGCAACTAGACAGAAACACTCTGTAGTCTCTGTAGATTTTGTGATCTAGTGCCTATTTTGTTCATTTTATTTAATATTTCCTAATCCATCAAAATAAAGATAGTCTGTGCAGTCTGAGATCTTATTCAGCACGATGAAATCACATAGAAGTTGGTTAAAACATGACAAACACTTGACAAGCAGCGAAACATGTCAGGAATCTGAGGTAGAACATTTAAAACAATTAGAATAAAATATGCAGGAGTAAAAGTAAGTAAAACAACAAAACATTGGAACAGTTTGTTCGTATTCAAGCTGAGAATGTAAACAAAATACACCCTTAAGACAAAAAACTGGTATAATCACAGTAACGATATAAAAATCTATTGCTTTAATTGTCATTATTGTTCTATTGGCCTAAGACACATCGTACATTTCCCTGACATTCCCGTCAGAGTGCAGCTTTGCGGTGACTCGTTCCGCGGCTGAACTTGTTGCTCCTTATCCTCAGTGGACTGATAATGAGACGCGCTGACTTGTTTGTGCTCCGCGCCGTCCACTAGATCAGCTTTCCGTTCCCATCTTAAATCCTTACTCAGCTCCTTCACATCAGTCACTCACCCACAGGGTGTAAGCTGCTCATGTGTCATAACCTAACCTACATACCTACTTCATATGCACACTACCTGCATTTGTCAGATTGCACGGATTTCAGAGCCCTACTGAGTTTCTCAATTGCAACCGAGGGGGTTTTAATAAGCCAACGGCCTCGCGGTGGGAGAAGAAGCTCCGCATTTAACAGACTTGACGTTAATTGAATCCGTAAACAATGGTGAGATGTTTTTAAAATATATTTGTGTCGTGAAGTGTCTTAGCTCCGGCTTGTTCTCAGCTTTCTCTAAATTCCTACTATTTTCTCCTCGATCTGTTCTAAACAGTATTTGTTTGGTAGAAAACATGCAAATCAAAATTATGGCAATTAGTTTACCAAGTGATTGCAGGGGAACCCGTCATTTGCAAAGAAGAAGGAAAAATGATAAAACCAAGACACGGGTGTGTCTTTTGTGTAGCAGCACAGACTGGAATGATGATCAAAACAAGCCAGTAAAGAAAGGACAAGAGTGCAGCCACATGAGAAGTGTCATTTTACTGAGTGACGATAACACGCTGCGTTAATGGCTCTCTTTCTCCCCGTGTTTTCCAAGATGGTGAGGCTTTCACAGAAAAGACAGGCTGCACTTGATCGTCTCAGTCTCCCGCCTCATTCCGCCGAAGGGAATTCTTATTGTTGCTGTTTTAAAAGAGAACATTCTTGAACACTTTGTTCATATGGAAGCTCCTGTAATATCTTGAAGAGTATGAAGTGTACTAAGATTATCTCATACAGCTGTCAAGATACACAACTCAAAGGTCTCTTATCTTCTGTTGACAAGAAACCCTTTAGCAACTTCGGCTTCGTCGTGTTTTCTTGATTTTGATTTTGACTGATAACTGTCTCCTTGCATCTGTGCTTAATGAGAATCATTAATTTTATTTCCTGTCAAAAAACCTGTTCATCTTGAACTTCACCTAACGTTTCATATTCGTGTTTCAATAACACATCCCTAAATACCTAAATACATAGCTTTCGCTCAGACCTTGATTAAATCTCCAACTGGTTTGACTGTTGACTTGGTTCATACATGTCTGCAAAATGTGGGAATTCGGGGTCAGGAAATGCCTTTTGTCTTTTATACAGGCTAAAAGTAACAGATTATATTAGTATTTTTCCTTATTGTTGAGGCCTGCACAGCTGCTGCTGGCAAAGCCAGGAGGGAGAGCTGGCAACAAGCTGCCCATTGTGTGAACAAGTTAATAGGATTATCATTATCACCCATCATTAAGGCACAAGAACATGTGACTAATTACAATTCCATTAAATAAATGTGTTCTTTGGTGCGTTCTTATGACACTGTTATGGCAAGAAAAGAACAAACATAAAAACAGAATTCCAACTCACTGTCAAGTAGAAAGATAAAAATAGAAAAAAATAGAAGATCAAAATGATTTTGTATTAAATACATGCTTTTCTTTTGTAAAGAGCGTCTAATATATGATGCTAATGAAATAGATGGTTAGCTACATTTTCTTTATTAAGTCAATTGAACTTTATTGTCGCACAGTGCGTAGAGAGTGTACAACAAAGTGTGAACAAAGATCTTCCATTTACAAAGATGCTTCACTGTACACTTCACCAATGATAAGAAATGGCGCACACTTCCTGTCTTGTAAATAGGCGTGGTCAGAAGGTTGAGAATGTCGTAGATGTATGAAAACAGATTAATATGGTCTAAATACAGTAACAATAAACTAATATGAATTTTTTTTATGGGAAAGTAACATTTTATGATAATTATCATTTGCTGTTTTTCCCGCTCGTTTTTAAAACTCCTTCCGACGAGATTTGTGTTGTGAGATCACACGAGAGTTCGTTGCTGAGACAGGCCTCAAACAAAGTCAAGTGTCTTCTGATCTGCTGTTCTGATCTATATCATTTTAATATCAGAATGTTCAGAAGACATGTGGCTTTTGAAAACCTCTCCCATTGGAATGAATGGGACAGAACCTGCCTCCAGTCTCCAAAAGGGGCGGGGTCTGGAGAAACCCATGTGACACTGATACAGGAAGTGAGTCTACAGTGAAGCGTCTTGTCTTGGTGTCTGTCTTTGGTGTGAGTGTTATAGAGAGGTGAAGTTGCTTTACTGTCCTGTGCTGGTAGAACTTCACTTTCTGTGCCATCCTCCTGCACTATATGTCATGTAGTGCTTGGACATGAAACACTGTTCATCCAGTTTTTCTCCAGGGGTTTTAGTTGTAATTAAAGGGAGATTCTGATTCTGTAAACGGTGGCTTTATAGTGTAATGATCAAGTAAAGGCCTGCCACTGCAAAATTACTGCTGCCGCTAATTGAGAATTGCAATATCATGAATTCACAAGTCAAATATGTCCTGAAGAGACAGAGATAGATTTAATTAACGGCATTTGTCAATGTCAGGGTCGGGGGGAAAAAAACACTATTGTTGATTTTTGCATCTTTCCTTTGTTTTCCTTACCCTCGTCTTTTCTGTGTAAACTTTAGCTTGTTTTAGCTTGTCAGACACATTTTATTTAAATGCTGTCAGCACGTCCTCTAGAGAACTCCTGTCCTTAAAAATAATACAAGCTGTAAGACCTTGACCTCTGCCTGTATTTTCTGTATTTTCGTCTTGTTTTGCTGTGTTCAGGGTTTTTCGAGGCTTCAACCTTCAGGCAGTGAGTTTTTACCTCCTGCATCATCAGCGTGTGCAGGTGGAACAATATAAAAATGAAGGGACTCCAGTTCATTCTACTTTTCTCACTTACTGCACTACTTAGAGTGTGATGTAGTTCTGTCTGAAAGACAAAGCTCTGTCTGACAGAGGAGACAGGAGGATGTGTTCGCTTTGGCTGTGTTTTCCTCTAGAACATTCATATAAAGTTATGCAACGGTATGGGTGAGTGTGCTTTAGAGCATAATGAAACAATCACAACATAACGTTTTATTTTCATATTTTACACTTTATTCTGTCCCCATTCAGTCTATTGCTCGTTTGAATGGTTCTGAGCGAGAAATGTTTAGCAGATATATAAAACAATAGAGGGAGAGAGTAATGAGGTTTGGTTTGGTTGTAAACATACAATCATGCTGAATTAGGGCTGGGCCATAAAACTAACATAATAATCGTGATGATAATTTTACATTGTGATAAATATTATTGTGATCTACATTTTTCTTTTGTCTTTAGTGTTTATTTTGTTTACATTCTCAAATAAAACACTTGCAGAAGGTTTCAATGGTTTGTTAATTTTCATCATGCATTTTATCATTAAAATAGTTTGAATGCTCTACCTCTAGTTTTGTGAAATGCTCTGCTGTTTGGCAAGTGTTTGTCATGCTCTGACCATAAAGAAGAGTTTAAAATCACAAATAACCAACTATGTTGTTTTCATCATGTTACGTCTGTTCCATTTTTTTTTGTCTTTGTATGTCTTTGTATGTCTTTTGCATCATATTCTTCCTGTTATGTCTTTCCCATCTTTTATATTTTTAACATTGTCCTGTTGCATCTTTTCCATCATTTTCATCTTATGTTGTTTACATATTTTTGGTGTTGCTACATCTTTTACATCATATTCTTCTTGTTTTTATCATTTTTGTCTTGTGGTGTTTACATCATATCCTTGTTTACGCTTTTTGGTCTTTTTGTGTCTTTTACGTCATTTTTTTGTCTGGTTACATCTTTTACTTTGTTTTCATCTTGTTGCATCTTTCATGTCATTTTTGTCATGTTGAAAGAAAT
>JAPQRN010001194.1:0-13306 GCA_037367275.1 Coranthus polyacanthus | reverse complement strand
CTTGTTTACAATGTTATTCATAACATTCTAAACATCAAACATTTTCTCACACTATACGCCTCACACCTGCACATCAAGGGGGCGGGACTAAAGAGATCAAAGAGATAACGAGATATGACCCATTTTTGACCGAAGGTAAACCAGAGTATCTCAAAAGTAAAGACAACACAGGGGTTAATGTCACAGACGTGTCTGAACCTATCATGGACAATTCAAACATGCTAGACTTTCTGTCAGGATGATTGGTTGTCGCGCCCATCGTTATTTCCAACACAAACCAACAGCCTGACCGGGCTGAACTGGGCTGATGTTACATAGTCTGACTGCAGTGTATTTACTTATGTGATTGCTAGAGGGCTTTTATTTTGAAGTGGTTAAAGAAGTGTTGAGTTTGTATTAACAGCGCAATACAGTAACTTAAACAGCACAAACAGAAGTGGACCAAATCAAGGCTTTGTAGTAAATATGACCAATTCTACTGTACTTCTCAAACAGAGGACATTATAAAGAAAGTCCATTTTCAGATAAAGGCCTGTTACCTTCTGCAGTCGAGTCAAATAAATGCTATTTGAGGAAATACAGCATTTTCCATTTTTCCTCTATTTGCAAATGAAACTACTGATGTGCTTTCAAAATTTCACCCGTTTTTGAATTGCTTTAATTGTGCTCTTTATATAAGCTTGTCCAACTCACAATACCTGACATTAACCTAAAAGAAAATGTAGACCGATCTCTCCACTTCTACTTAAATTGATGGTAAGCTGAAACAATAGCTCAAACACTCATCTGAGGATTGACATTGGGTCCCCACCACCAGCAACACACACAAAGACGTCTGAATGGCTACATGCTCACACTGATTAGCTGATAGGCCGGCAAACACACCCAGTTAATGTAAAACAGCAAACAGAGCGGCCTGCCTCTCTAACAAGATGATTCCAGGCGCTGATAGTGAGCGGACATGTGGACAAAGAGCGGTAATGGTTGGGTAGCGGGTGGCCTGTGGCAGGCGCAGAGTTAGAAAGGCTCTTCTTTGGTATGGAAATGGGGACTGCAGAGAGCAGATATGATAAAATATCTTGACTTTCACACAGAATGCCAGGGGCTGTTTGGACATCTGCTGTGTGCTGTGGAACTACGTATCCTCCCTGAAACACATGGGAAATCAACATGCACACATTATTTCAGGCAACATACACATGGCTCTGTGGTCGACCCACTCACACACTCATGTGTAAAGGGAAAAATCCACCCATAAGAGCAACTGGTGATGTAGGGGAGACCGGGATGGCCTGTAACACACTGAATATTTGTGTTAGAGCTCACAAAGTGTCCTTAAATTTCTACTACAAATAGAAGAGGTCAAACGTCTCCGACTATATCACAAAATTCATTAACTGATGTCAAAAATAAGGAGTTTCATTGTTACAAGATACTCCAAAGGTGGCCCACACATTCTTCACTCCAGTAGAAGTACAGACGCCGTATTTCCTCAAATAGTGTCCAGGTCTTTATTTCTCTCAGCTGCAGGAGGCACCAGGCCTTTATTTGAAGGAGGCTTGTATTAGAGTCAAGCCTTTATTTATAATTTCCTCTGTTTAATAAGTAGAAATGAAGCGCAAAACCTAGTTCTGACCGCTCCTGTTTGCAATGTTAAAAGTTAAGCTTATGTTAAGTTATGTGCTTTTCTACAAATGCAAAACTTCCTTTACCGTTACAAAATAAAAGTCACCTAGCATTTCAGTGGATAGAATCTATTCATTGCTTAACACAGTTTTTATTTTGTAAACATTGTCTTCTTGTCACGCTTGTAAATTTCTACAAATGAGTTTTGTAGAAAAAGTAATACACACACATGCAGTGACTGAAACCAAACAATAACACTTCAGATGATGATCTAAAACAAAGTGCTGAAAATATCTAGATTATATTGTTGAATGAATTCAGTTGAACTTTTTACAAGTGAACATTGTGTTTAACTGGCAGCACATTACATGACAGGCACCACAAGCTTATCCATATTTTTTTAACGGTATTTATGACCCACTACTTGTGTAAAAAAAAAACACGCAGTGGTAAAAGTAGAAGCACTGATTTTTTTACTGCAGTAAAAGTGAAAAAGTCCAGGCTCTGAAATGTAGTCAGTATAAAAGTCATCAGTCGACCTTTGAAGGACGTTTCTAGCAGCAGTTTGTGTGAACTGAACCTCACGTCATATAAATGTGAACAATAAATACAATATCTGAAAATAAAGAACATTAACTTTGCTCCAATGTGCAAATCAGTCCTGTTTTACTGTAATTTGTGACTTTTACGTCATTTTCATCTTGTGTCTTTTACATCTTGTCACGTCTTGTCACATCTTTACTGGTCACATCTCTTACATCGTTTTTGTCTTGTTCCATCTTTTACATCATTTTCGTCTTTTATTCCTGCTTGTAAAATGACAATTCAGAGGTGTGTGAAATGTATTCAGACTACATGTCAGCAGCAAAGCAGAGCAAGTCCATCATGACTGACCTGTATGTTTACATTGTATGAACATGTACCATGCATAACAGACATATTACCACCTGAAGAAGGGAATTGCCCATATGTGTACTTTTTTACTGCTTCATCAACATGTAGTGTTAAAGAAAGATTCTAATCATAATTAGCATGCTATACTAGAAGAATTAGCACATATTTCAACACAGTAGGAACAGCAGAGTCGACCTTTCATATGCAAGGACAGGGGAGGACGGAGGCGGTCATAAATTAAACTAATCACATGATTCTCAGGTCTCCCCTGCTGAAATTGATCCTGTTACAACCATCCCCGATCTCCCCTACAACGCTGGCTCGATATCATCAGGGACGACTGACCAATTACAGCCAATAAGACGTTGTGCCGAGACATCCTGTTGTGTTGGACATGGACGGTAAATGTCAGGTGTCAGCTCCCTTTAGGTTTACACAGAGATGTTTTCATCGTCAAGCAGGAATTCATCAGTCGGACAGAGAGGCAGAGAAACCGGCATATTTGCTGACAGAAGCCTTAAAAGACCAGAATGCAATGCAGTAGCCACAAGACATGTTGTGTTCTCCGCCCTCATTGTACTTCACTCCTTCTCCGTCCACCCACATGAATAACCCACAGCTGATCAGAAATTCAGATGGCTGCATGTGCACTTCAGTCTGGGAGCATCCAGTTGCTTATGTTTTCCAAGGATGTCAAAAGAGATCTGAGACCACAGAGGAAAAAAAAGAACCCGAGCCGAGGTGGAAATAAAGAAGACAAGTGAAGAGCCAACAGTATAGAGGGTTGCAGAAATGAATCGTAGCATTTAGCACTTCCAGTTCTGTCTTCTCAAAGTCAGTGTTTTTTTTGGTTAGATTTTCATATTTTCTTCTACATCCTAATCTACCAACATGTCCTCATACCTAAGCTACATAATAGGTTCATTACTGTCAATCCCAAATATAACATATTGTGGACACAAAATATCTTTGGTAGAGTTAAAAAATACTTATGTTACATTTATTCTGCCTCAATGTCATGACTAATTTTAGGCACAGAAACAGCTTGGTTGTGTTAGGAAAAGATCAAGGTAAGGGCTAAAATACATGAACTTACATGACAGACATTACAAAAAGAAAACGTCCAGAGTTTGTTATTCTGCCACATCCGTCCCCAACCTCATTTGGACTCTCAGACGTTTCAGTTTGGTCCCAACCAGGTGTGAAACCTCCCTCCGGACCACGGCCGACTGGTCTTTGGTCTTACTAAAAGAGGTGGTCTTGGTCTGGATCAAACTGAACGATATAGTGTGAAACCACTTTTTTGAATAGCTGGGACCAATTACAGGATGTTACCAAGGCTATCATAGTAAAAAACAAATGGAAGAATTTCAAGATGAAGTGAATTAACAACATGCTGACATCAGATATAGAGTTGTCTCTAAAGCAATCAATGTCCAGTACAGGAAGACACAGGAGGCATATTAGTTCACCCCCAAAACTGCAACATGAAAGCATAACTAACCAAATGTATGCAATGTAAAAAAAAAAGGTCTGTCCCTATTTAGCATTACCTGACTGACGTTGCACTTTTTTATACGTGCCTGTATTCATTCAACCACAAGAGGTCGCCACCGACCACAAGACGTAGCAGTCATTTTAATCCTGTTTTGTCATTTTTCTGGTGAACTCAGGCTGTAAAATATGCACACAAATACCCCGCTCATGAATTTTGAAGCTTTTACACGTCTTAGAAAAGTCATTTGCTAAGAAGTGTCTAAATGAGACCAAGAGGAAGTCAGGGATGTTAAACATCATCACACCGAACATGGGCACTCATCTACTCACTAGTTCATTTTTACATTCTTGTTATGGTCCAAACTATTCTATTCATTCGCTCTGGTCACGCTAAGACCAAAGGTTTTTGGAGAGGAGGTAAGTGCATGAAATCAAATTACAACTTGGAACTTTAGGGGTGGTGACTCTAAAGTCATGTGACCATGATGTAGTTCTTTTATATCTTAATGTGAGCTTTTTGGTGATGGCATAATAATGGCAAATAATAAAGGAGGTTTTTATTTGTGAAGATTATTTTGTTGAGTCTATTGTTTTTGATTTGAAGTTAGAAATGTTTTAATATATGAGGTTCAGTCCACTTTACAATCAGCCACTATAAATGTCCTTCAGAGTTCTACTTTTGACTTTTATACTTTGAGGACATTTCAGAGCCTGGACTTGTTCACTTTTATTTCAGTAAAGAAGTTGAGTCAGTACTTCTATTTTTACCGCAGTCTGT
The DNA here is from genome assembly GCA_037367275.1 of Coranthus polyacanthus. NCBI lineage: Eukaryota > Metazoa > Chordata > Actinopteri > Kurtiformes > Apogonidae > Coranthus > Coranthus polyacanthus. Next base: position 8,511 of record JAPQRN010001194.1, on the reverse strand, counting down.
TTTTACTCAAGTATCTGTACTTCTACTGGAGGAAACAATGTGTGGACTTTTCCCACCTCTGTTTATCAGTAGCTGTTGACTGGAGGTGCTCGGTGCTCTCAGGCAAACCAGTAAAAGACTGGACAGTCTGAAGTTGACATGACTGAGTAAAAGGAGCAAAGGCCAACATTAGAGGAGTGAAGTCACACTAAGGCCATGGTCATCACTGTCCAGGAGGAAGGACACACAACGTGAGCCATTGAAAGAGACAATATGACAAAAGAATTCAGACAAGTGTTGGGTTTATTCATGGGGAAGTGTTTTTTTATTGCACTGCCCCCCTTACAAATGAAACACCTGAGATGTCAATTGTAGTGAAACAGCTCCCTCTTGTGTTCAACCGTAAGACTGCATTCACAATGCAAAACAAGAAAAAGAAAAAAAGGGAACACGGCTTTGTCCAAATGACAAAAAGGGGCCAAGAATGAAAAAAATGCTATACAAAATGCATATTTATGAGGAAGTCCTGCTTTACAAAAGAGCATTCAGTAAGTCAGACTTAAGTCGCTGAAAAATGCACTGAAATACAGACAAACACAAAGCTTGTGTACTTTTGCTTTGGTCTATTTCTGTAACTAAATTAGTGTGAGCAGTGGCTGCAGTCTGTCAGTCAAACTGCAGTGCTCTCATTAATTAAATAAATGAACAAAATAAATGAAAAAGACGCCGGGAGGTGAATGTAGTGAAGTGGTTAAGGCCGACCATGAACCAGTGTCCCGGGTTCCATTCCAAGTCTTCTGTCTTTATAGTCAATGTGGTTCTTTCTGGGGTGAAAAAATCGTAGCACGTACAGAAAGACAACATACCATACCATACCATGTTGTGTCTTCATGTTTCTGCAGTCGCTCAGAATGGACTTCCTTTTTTTTACTATTTTCTGTTTTTCAGCATTAAGGTCCTTTACTGTCACCTACTATGTTTGAATGTGGACCACAGTTAATATCTCCTTAACTAAAAGGCCCAGAATGGACAAACACTGACTGTAACGAGGGTGTTGTGTTCTTTGCAGCCGTAGCAGGGGATGAAAACAGGAGGATTCAGTTGGTTTTAGTTGGTTACAATCTGCTACTTCGTGGATGTCACTATGTTAGTTGCGTAGTTTAAAGTGTCTCCTTATTGGTTCACACATGTACATAATTATTCGCTAAATCTGTTTCCATTGCACTTAACTCTCATTTATCTGGCATCAATACGCCAACCTTTCAAACAAGCATAAAAACATTTCAAGGTGTTTCTGAATTTTCACTGATTTCACTAAGGTTTGGAACGTCCAAATGGAAAACGTGAATAAAAACAGCTGAAATGTGTATATAAAACAATCAGATGTGTTTACAGGCCCATCATCGGGCTGCAAGTACAAACTTCAAACGGTTTTAGATATTTTTCATTTCTGATTTCTGCCATTACAACATTTTGCCTTGGGTCACACTTTGGGAGTCGCTGTGCTGGTGACGGGTGCTTTGACAAAATGTTGTCTATTTTTGTGCCAGCAGTTTCCTATGAACAATAAACCCTGACCATCAGCTTTGGGATGAACTAGAACTCTGACTGGGAGCATGTTTAGTTGTCCACATATTTATGGGAATGTAGTTAGTGTAAAAACTGCAGTTTTTAAGACAATAAATTAGTCTAGAGAAGCAGAAGAGGGCTTTATTGATCGTTTAATTGAGCACCAGAGCCAGTAAAATCATCTTTACATACGAGAAATCTACACTCAAACAATAAATACGTGTCGAACAGCTGAAAAACAGAATCCTTTAAAAGAAGAATGTTGAAGACCGAATGGATTTTTACACCCGAGCAAAGCTGTCCAGTCCAGTTTAACCGAGCTCCTTTTAAAATGGTTTACCTCTTTGTATTAAGAAGCAGGGAAGTGATACAGTATATGAAACATGCTGCAACTACATGATACAGTCCATCAACTGACCATCAGACTTTCAAATCACTGCCATCTGCACCTGAACCAAATGAAGAAGTGAGGGAACAGACAGATACATTTCCTGGTCCTTTTAAAAATATATATCTATATACTTTATGTCTTCCATCTGTCAACACACGAGACAAACACACCCACAAGCACTGATCATCATCTGTCAAATCAATCACACAGACATTCCAAAAGATCCCGACTGTCGCACACGGATGTGAGGAGATACAGAGGCAGACAGTCAGGTCAAGTCGCTGTGCACAGGCAAACAGAACCAAACCAGAGCTTCTGAGAAACACTGCAGCGTCTCGGATCAGATATATATGTGGGCTGGATCGTCTACTATCGGCTTCAAAGTTAATTTGGAAATCAAGTGCATCAAAAAGAAAATATGAAAGAGAGGCTTCTGACTGAATATGTTCCAACATCAGTAACAAGGAGATGCCTACGGACTAAGCAATTACACTATGTTGAGTCCAACTTGCATTAGAAAGAGATTTTCAGAACTGTCAAAATGTGATTGAAAGCAACTAAATATCTGATGAGAAACAATGACAGCAGCACAGGCCACAAGGTTAAAACCATTCCATTACGTGTTCCTATAGAGATACTTATTCAAATGAGAGCAGAGACGGTCGGATTTACATGTGGCCTGTCTGATCTTAACACGAGTATTCACTCCTCTGAACTGCACTGCAAACCCAACATTTCCACTCACATCAGTATGATAAGCAGGAGAAGCTTGATGAACTAAATACAGGCGTTTTGTTTTCTTCATGAGTCTCTTCAGGTTATTTTCATAGCAACACATATCTTGCAAAGAAATGAAATGAGGAACTCCATGTTCATTATCATTAGTCCTTTAGGAGGTCCAGCGCCACCAGGTCACCTTCATGCGGTCCCACACGGCGTCTAAAGAGTCGAAGGCCGGACGCACATCCAGGATGGAGAACTGGTAGTTTTCTTTGATTTCTCCGTCATAGTAGTCGATGACGTAGCGCACCTCCTTCCCACAGCGGTCGATGATCCAGTCATGTCGGTCAAAAGGCAGCTCGTATCTAAAAAGGACATGAAACAATTTCAGCCACAGAAACACCTTTTGAGTTCCACATCGATTCAGGGGATGGAACTGTAGTTCTCTGTCTCACTTAGCCCATGAAGACCAAAGCAATCCTCTACTACTTAAACACTTAAAACAGTCTCTGAAAACCAGAGGGTTTGGTGAAAAACTTCACAGAAGTGTCAACAAAACAGTTGAACTAAAATCTTTACTTCACAGCTAGCACTCACTGTTACAAATAAAACCGCTGCACCTGGTTTTAAAAGGTAAAAAACATGTCAGCGTCACAGTGATCTTGATGAGTTAACACAGACTTAATGATATATCCATCAGCATATAAGAAAACTGCTAAATGTGACATGTCCATTTATCTGCCAGTGTGAGAAACAGCTTCTGAGATGTACTCACCAAACTGAAAATCTATCCACATGTAGCACTTTGTGGCTGTTGCATTTATTTCTGTTCTGTGACCTAACCTTAACGCCCTACTGACATGTAAGATTCCAGTGAATCATTTTCAATTTACAATTATTTCAGATGCGTAAGGTTGTTGAATAATGGACAGGAAAGGGTTGTGACACAGGCAAAAATACAACTAAACAAATTTGTACTGACACATGTAATGTCATTTTCTTTTTGTTCAAATGGATTTTTATAAAATTCTCTCCTTCTATCTTTCATCAAAGCAGGGTATGGGTACGAGGCCCAGACGTGCAGTAAGAGCTTTACTCTCTGGTTTTTCCACACAGATCTTATTAAGTTTTAATGAAAAAGGAGACTACTGTCACATACATGCAATTTTAACATTAACATCTCAGTTCTAGTGTGAAATCCATGCAGATGTAAAGTGTATATGAACTGACCCCATCCAGTGGCGAAAGCGGGCTCTTGGGGAGAACTCTTTGGCTTTACCACCAAACCTCTTCAGGGTGGGTCCACAAGGACACTCACTGTACACACACAACACAAGTTACAGACACATGGACAGTGTTATTTGACGCTGTTGATCCAGACCCGTCCTTCTTTGCTGCAGTCTGTTGTTGTTCAGGACTCACCGTGCATGCAGGGCCTCCCATTTCAGGATCTCCTCCCAGGCCTGCTCGTTGTTCTTGTTGTGGATTTTGATGATGTTGGTCATATCGTTAGCAGCCAGGTCATCATCTCGCCAGCGCCACCTGCAGCACACAAAGACACACAAGAAAACCTTCCATTTTTCTGTCCCCAGGCTTTATAGTAACATTCCACTTGAAAAAGACTTTGGGAATACATTTGATTGATATTGTAAAATAAAGTGAATAGTGAATTTGGCAATATTTGCATTTTAAATCAAGTGACATGTCCACACAGTCATGCAGAAAGCCTTTTCCCTCATATGTGAACTGTATTCATTCATTTTTAGTTTGTATTTCACCCTTCGACTGACACTTTGATATATTCATTTGCTGCCTGCAGACAGTGTAAACATGTGTTTAGCTATTGACAAGTTTCTATGGATAAGTTAATTGCTAATGGAACCACCTGAATGTGTTTTCTTAAGACGTCTTGGAAGTTGAGAGCTGCTTCAGAATCTGTCATCTTTTCATAGAAATGTAGTTAAACTAGTAACTGCCCATCACTGCCATTTTGTAAAAGGCATTTTCATAAAACCTGTTACAGGTGTTAACTTCCTTCTGGTTAAAAACTGTACAAAAAAATCATTAATGTCTTGTGTTTATGCAGCCAATGAGTTGTATGGTGTGAGTGATGAAACCCCAGTGACACCAACAGCTTCGTTCCATTTGTGTCTAAACACTGTTTGTACTAACCCCTTACGCAGCATGGCGTTCCAGAACATCTGTTCAGATGGGTAAACCCAGTTCTTATCTGTGCCGTGGCGAGGGATGGTGGACTCCTCTCTGGAGACAGACAGGTTGAAGGGCTGGTCTGGTGCCGGCGTTTGGTTGGGAGGAGGCATCTGTGAACACACACACAAGCAGAAACATGTTGTGAAACCACTGTGAACAGTCAATGTGGGTTTTATTTCAGAGTCATCTTGTCATTCTTAAACTGGCTGCACATACCATGTTTGCTGGGTCGATGTCATTGGCTGCTCCGGCTCTCATCGGACACTCTACAAACTCATAGGCCCGGTCCTGGTGGACTGGACCTGCTGCCGGACCTGCAGCTGGACCTGCTGCCTGATGCATCGGACACTCCATTGGAGGAGACGCTGAGACAATAAAAACACCTGTATTAGTTCAATCACTAAGCTCTGAGCTCTCTCTCTGTTTTAAACAGAGTTGAGCTTAATTTGACTCTTCACTAAAACCTTTTTTTGTTACAAGGTTCTGAGGGTTTAGGTCTCGCACCAGCACATTCAACAGGGTTTCTGCAAGTTTAACTTAAGACCTAATATTTCAACATTTCATTGCGCTGGTGCCAGATTTTGGTGATGATCTACATTTTCTGACTCCGTTGCAACGATGTGATATGAATAAAACTGTAAACTATTTAATGGCCATATTAATGGTATTTAAAGATAATACCAGAAGTAATGGATGTGCAGCAAATGACATCATGTGCTACTGTTTTGATTGACACCTAGTGGCAGAAACATTACATTACTTTTAACATTACTTTTAGCACTAAAAGTAATGTAATGTAATTTATTTCATTGAAATGTTTGACTTTGAAACTCTTTATGAAAATATGTTGTCCGAATTTCACAGCATTTTATTAAAGACATCCTTCCTGGTTTTTCATGACCGTGGGAACCCTGTGCATGATAACTTAGAATTTAGACACATGTCATAAATATTTACATATATGTGGACACCTACCTTTGACAGGCTGAGCTTGATGCATGGGACATTCTGATGGTGGTGATACTGTAAAAAATAGAGATAGACAACAACATTACCTCATACTAGTACCACTCAACATCCAGGAATCATTTAGAAAAACCTCACCCACCTCTGGCAGGCTGCTGCGCTTGATGCATGGGACACTCTGCAGGTGGAGACACTACAAAAAGCACATAACACAAACATATTACAGCACATTGACGACATGTAACAAACACAATACCCCTATTGTAATAACTGAACAACCCCAGCCCTCTGCACACCACCTTTGACAGGCTGAGCTTCTTGGTGCATGGGGCAGCCCTGAGGAGGGGCCGCTACCATGGCCTCAGCCCTCACTGTGGGAGCAACAGGTGTGGACACAGACGCTCCCATCCTGCTCTGGATGATGGACACACACAAACACACACTGTTAGTTAGACTGAAACACAAAACACACTGGTATCCCTGGTACATGATCTATATTGTAAGGCTACACGCTGAGTGCATTATTTGTCCACAACTGTCCACTACTTAAAACACCTTCAATGTTTGAATCATGGATATGTGTGCACAGCCCATGGTTTGACAACTCTGTACAGCAGCTCTGTAATAAATATTACAGATCCAGCCCGTACAATGACATTAACAAGGGCAGGTAAGGAAAACTGTGCAGATAAACACATTTTCACAACACACACCACAGAATGCTAACTGTGATGCATTATAACCGATTTTAAAACAAAGTAACACCACAGCTAATTTAGTTTAAATACTTATTTGAGAGCAAAGCAGGTAGCAGCTAAATGTTACATTAAAGTACCTGACACTTTATGCAAAAAATGAACGACTAAGTATCGTGTACAGCTTAAATATGAATGGTGACCGGCTCAGTAGATACAAAGGCTGATATTTTCTCCAGCCAAAGGTTATCATTGGTTAACCCCGCGGTCCAGTTTCAGTACAGCTAGCTTAGCTTTCGTCATTCAATCAATGTGGTAATGTTAGCCAGGCAGCTAACCTAGCAGCTATGCTAACATTCACATATGTTGCCCGTTTGTACATTTAACTTAGCATAGGGTATTTAACATGACTCGTTCAAAGTACGTGAGTGCCAGTGCAGTCTGTCCTAAACTTCGGCAAGTGTGAAGAATATTAAAAGAGAGAGAGAAACCTCTAACCTGTGAGAGAAGTCAGCTGAGGAGTCTTGTCAGGTTACTATCCCAATGTCAACGTGCAGCTTAGCTGTGTTATCTAAAGGATGTTGCGCAACTTCTCCCTCGGCGCAAACCAACGTAAAAGTCCCATGTCTCCACCTGCTGGATCGGAGTGTGAATACTCATGACAGTATATTATCTGAATCCTTCCTTTCTGTAGTGGCGGTGCCTGACCAGCAGATGTCGCCACTGTGCTGTCACCGTGTTCCTGTGTAGAGTGACCCGGTGTCCCACTGCACAAGGGATTGCACAGCATGTTTATCCAAGTTCTCACTTTGTCCCACACTTTGAAACCATGTGGCACATTTAGATTTTGAAGAGAATTCATGATTTCAAGCAGATTGAAGTCAGGTTTATGTCCAAATGTGTCACAAATTGTAACCACATTTTTAGACAATCTGCAAAAAAAATGTCAATGGAACACTGACATACCAAAAGATTCAGAACAGATTTTATTGCTTTTATTATCTATTTTGTTGATTATTTTATTAATTTGTGTTGATTTTATTGATTATTTTGTTCATATTGTTTCATTTTTTGATTATTTTGCAAATTTCATTGATTACTTTGATCATTTTGTTCGTTCTGTTCATTATTTTATTAATTTCTGTTCATTTTGTTCATTTTTGTCCATTTTGATTATTATTATGTGCAATTTGTTGATTTAGTGCTCACACTGACTTTCACAATGTTAAAATGAAACATTGTGCAAAATGAAAATTAAAAAAATACGTTTTATTTTCATTCTTCTTCTTTTTTATTTTCAGCAGCAGGAGAAGAAAATACCAAGTCATGTGAAAATCTGAGGAGACAAAATCTACTTTTTTTGATCAATGATATTGTGTTCTTTTATTTTCTAAGTCACAAAGACATGTCTCTGTTAGCGATGGTAACATGTCACACATTGTCCCACGTCTATCATTTTGCCCTGTCAGAAATGTACATGTTCAAAGTGACATTTCCCTTTCATTCCTTTTCCTCATTTGCATTTATGAAGGCTTAAAAGCTTCTTGACATAAAAAAAAACTGCAGTAGAGAAAACAACCTGACCACAACTCAACAGTTTTTAAACATAAATCCTGAAACCTACCACTCAGACTTTATATCTACAGTTCTAAGTACAAATACTTTATTAAAAACAGTTCAGTACAGTTTTCACATATCTGTACTTAACTCGACTAGTTATTTATCTGACAACTTTTTCCTTTTTACTCCTTTAGCACAAATATCTGTACTTTCTATTCCTTACATTTTCAAAGCAGAGTCATTAGTTCAGTTTTAATGCATTTGAGGTGAATTATTACCTCAGTTTGTTGGTTTGTTTGTTTGTTAGCAAGATAACTCAAAAAGCTACGAGCGGATTTTAATGACATTTTCAGTAAACGTTGATAATGGGACAAAGAAGAGATGATTAAATTTTGGTGGTGTTCTGGATTACCATCTGCA
>JAPQRN010001193.1:0-13307 GCA_037367275.1 Coranthus polyacanthus | reverse complement strand
TCGTGTTGACTCGTGTTGACTCGTATTGACTCGTGTTGACTCGTGTTGACTCGTGTTGACTCGTGTTGACTCGTATTTACTCGTATTGACTCGTATTGACTCATATTTACTCGTATTGACTCGTATTGACGTACGTATCGCATCATTACGGCGGTGACTTTTTAATCTCTTAGACTTTTTTCTCCCGAAATTTATGTCAGAATATCTGAGGTTTTTCTTCCAAATCAGAGAATTGTGTTAAAACGTTACTCAAACCGATAATTGTTGATGAAAAACTAATCGATTCATTGTTGCAGCTCTAGGTCTTTCATTGTGAGTTTATATGATAGAGCTGAAGCTGCTAAGAAGCTGCTGAAATGTTACAAACCCTGTGTAAAGTCAGCTCTCAGTAGGTGGACTATGTAGATCAAGTGTTGCAGAGTTTAGTTTTGGGGGGTGGGTTCCAGTAGCGATGCCTTCAGACCTCCTCCTCCTCCTCCTGCTGCTCGTTTCAGTTTAACCCCAGAGTTGCAGGAGGGAAACCCGACCCCGGGCCTGCACTTCAAGACGACCTCCGCGGCAGACGTCTAAGCAGGCGCATGTGGCCCGTTGGCGGATGAGAGACGTATATGTAAGGCAGGACGGACGGCGCTGGAACAATAGCGCCTCTGTGCCTCGCGCACCCCTCTGGATCACATTTCCTCAGAGGTCCGGATCGAAATGAGGCGGGGGCCCTGCCGCTGATCCAGAGACCGGGAGGAGAAAGCCACACAGAGGGGAGGGTGCCGAACGTCAATAGTGATTAGGATCACGATGGGGACGGAGGCCGGTGCGGGGGCCGACGCGGGAGGAAAAGTGGGGGTTTAAGGGAAACATTTGGCCTCCTGAACCTCATTGTCTGCTCGCTGGTACTCAGGAATGTGTCCTGGATCTGGTTAAAGATAACTGGTCTTTATGTGCGTCGTTACAACCTTTTAAAATCAAAGAAATGGGTTTGATTTGTTGGAACGTTCGGAGGCTTTCATCTCTTTCTCTCGTGCGGTTTGAGGGTGAAGAAAAGCAGAGAATAATTTCATGTGTAAATATTTTGTCTGCGTGTACGAGTGACAAAACGTGTGGATACACAACGTCTCAGAGCGACGCTGGAAAAAAAATAAAATATTTCCACAAACTGGGCTCAAGTTCCCGCTTCTTTATTGCAATTTCTCTGCCAACAAATTCTTTGTCAGGCAACCTTAATGAAGATCCTGTTAGTCTAAACACTGCAATAAAATACTGAGCACTTGACCTCAGAAAGCTGGATATATTTCTTTTCCATTTGTATGTATTTAAATGATGTACGATTCAGTTAAGTAATGAGGAGATCACACTGAAGTCACAGTTTTCTTTGTGGTTTTATGCGTTTCTAGATCTAATCACTCATATGCTGAAGGTTTACGTTGAAGTGAAGGTGGATGATCATTTTCTGCAAATGGAACCGTGAACTCTGCCTTTAAAACACAAACCTGTGGAAGTCGAAGTCGATGGAGGAGAATCTGGACTGGAGGATGGCCCACAGACCCCAGAAGAAGTTGGATGCCTGAGGAGGAGAAACACATTAAAACACCAGATAGATCTGAAGAACGACAGAGCTTCAGTGTCGCGGTCCAACAGTCAGACGACAGAGTTGAGACGTAACCTGCCCAGGGTTTACTTCACATACATGATGCAGCAGAGGCTTCGCTGCAGGACTGTATGAAATACTGTGTTTTATTCATTTTTATTTTATTTTGGTGAAGACGTGTGAGGACGTCGAGGACAGAGGTTTACGTAGATCAACCAACGTCACTGATTTTCACTCACTTCAGCAACAGATAAACATTTAAATAAACACATTAGAGAGTGTAGATGGATGTTTTTAAATCCAACGCAAACAAACAGCAAAGCATTTTAAAATTATTTCTGAAAACAAATTTAAAATGATATTAAAAAATATGAGTGTCAAATAACCATCACAAATGAATGAATAAATGTGTAACATCAGGTGATGAGTCTGTGGAGGACTGTTGAAGATCCAGATCAAAGAAGGATTTCCAGTCTGGTCCGGTCCGGTCCGGTCTGGTCTGGTCTGGTCCGGTCCGGTCCGGTCTGGTCTGGTCTGGTCCGGTCCGGTCCGCTCCAGTCTGGTCCGGTCAAGTCCGGTCTGGTCCGGTCTGGTTTGGTCTGGTCTGGTTTGGTCTGGTCCGGTCCGGTCTGGTTTGGTCTGGTTTGGTCCGGTCAGGTCAGGTCCGGTCCGGTCCGGTCCACAGCTCAGTCACTACTGGAGCTTTTTCTCATTTATTTATTAACATCATTACTGTGGTTTGAAAAAGAAAACGTTCCAACATTTGTTTTAGGTGTGAAACCTTTTGCCAGGTCTTGATTCAGCTCCTTGGTCTGGACCTGGTCTCGAACCCTCTAAGTCTGGGTCTCCTTACAGTCTGGTCTTGACTACTGCTCTACTAGAAGAGTTAAAGTCCACGTAAAGCAGACATAAATAATAATCATTTAACCACCAGGTTTAGAAGTTTGAGAATCACTGAAGGTTGAAGAAGCAGAACTGACAGTTTTCACCAACGCTCGTCTTTTAACGTCCTCAATAGGACCGGTTGAAGTGGATGCTGTTCAGAACATTTTCACTGCTTTACGTTGAGGTCAGACACGACTTTTACACAAAACTGAAGCCGATTTAACCTGACTCCGTTTACGTCACACAACACGGGTTAGTTTGAACTAAACACTGTCCTGTCCTGAGACACTGGAGGTTTTAGTTGGACCTTTTCTGAAGCCCTATTGGTCCAGGACTAACAGAACCTGGACACTCAGGTCTCTACTAAAGTTTACAGAGACGTACGATGAGAATGATGCTGTGAGATTCTGATTTTCATTCTGAATTTATTGTGTTTTACGCTGACACTGAGTCTCCAGGTTCTGTTGTGGTTCTTTGTCCATAAACTGAAGCCGTGGTGTTGAACTGCTCCCAGATCTGCTGCTGCTGCCGCTGCCAGTCCAGATGACAAAGCTGCGTATTGAACGGTTCCCTCCTTAATGGCTTTGCTCACTTAGGCTTGTGGACTTCCATGCCTCCATAAATTTCTGTTGTTCTCCACCCTTATTGTAAATCTTCATGGTAGGACCACTAATAGCTCGTCCTAATAAGATCCAGACAGGCCTGTGTTCTGCGGCCCAGTGATATAATCACATTTTTATTTGATAATCAAATAAAGGGTGGAATGAAATACTTGCAGAGCGATGTGTGGTTTTCCTCTGGCTTTTTTTCTCCCTCTGGCAGATTTTCATCTCTAATCGGAGTCTTTAGTCGGGGGAAGAGACGGAGCGTGTTTCCATTATGATTAATAACTCGTCTCCATTAAGAGAGCATTAGTCTAAGGCTGAGCAGCAGTGACAGGCAGCCATTCACAAAAACCAACAGCACCGGGCTCCTCACGGCAGAGGATCCCTGCCGAGGGGAGTCTGAAGACCCCGCGGGGGTCCTGGCATCGGACCGCCGCGGATTAAGACCGGAAAGAAGCAGCTTCACGGCGCTGGGATCTGGACTCGGACCAGACCCGATGCCACGGCTTCATCTGCTGCAGAACGCTTCATCTGTTTGAACGTGTCAATTCAATGCAATGCTTCGGAGATCTGGGAGGTCACGTGTGATGTGTGAAAAATATATTATTAAAAACTTCAAGATGCCATTCTTTTGGTGTTTTTGATTTAATTCTGGAGACAAATACCTGATGATCTGATTGGAATAAAGTGAACAGGTCAGAAATACTGTTAAACAAGCAGTAAATCAGTTCCAACGTGAGAAATGTATTTCAGAAACTACTGAGGATTATGTATTAAAACACTACAAATGACAACGACTTGAACCTTTTCATTCTGTTCTCATCGTAGAGGCTGAAATATACAAACCCCTTCGAATCTTTATTTGAGGATCATTGTTTTAAACATTTCAATCATTTTCTCACACATTTGTCGTCAAACTTCTGGTCCTGGTCTAGACCTTTCACATCACATGCTTGTTTCATTATTTTAACTCATTATTTGTCCTAAATTGCTCCTGTTTCAACATTGTCTTTGTCAGGGATCACGTACACGAGGCTGCGATCAACTATGATCAACTATAACTAGAACTGATAACTCGTTCAAACCTTTAATCACAGACATCACGCGGTTCAAAGGTCAGAGAAATGAAGATGAACGTTTAAATCACACATTCTTCTGGTTTACTCAGTGAATTCAGCGTCGTTGAATTATTTCAGGAAATGAACAAAAGAAACAGATCTTAATCATGGATTCAGAGGTGACAGATGATCAGCTGTTTTCATCCGACGTGGACTGAAAACATTGAACAAATAAACGGTTAAAAACTTCCAGATGACATTTCTGGTTAAAAATCTAGTAAATTAATGATCAATAACTTGAAGAAAATAATGATGATGAGACAATAAATGTAATAAACTGTCAGAGAATCAAAGAAAAGAGGAGGAATCAGTTCATTTTCATCTATTTCTGAAAACTCTGATGATTATATTTTTATTATTATCTTATTATAAAGAAAGGTCATAAACGACAAAGGACATGAATGAAAATTACATTTGATAATGTATTTGTTCTTTGTCTTATTTATTCATGTTTTTCCATTTATCGTTTTTGTGTCTTTTGTCTTAATTTTGTCTCAATTTCGTCTCGTTTTTCTTCGATTTGACAGTTTTTCTGTTGTTCTATTACATTCTGAGTTTCCTGTTTTTGCTTTGTTTGTCAAACTACGTCATAAACTGTTTTTATAATTACAGATATCAGAGCCTCAGCATTGACCAGGATTATTCTCCTGAAGGAAGGTTTTTAAGCAGCTAAACATCCTCGAAAACTCGTTAAACTTCCTTCAGTGAAACGTGAGATGTTTTCATGTCTCTGGTGTGAGTTTGAACACTGAGAACATGGCTCAGTAATGTCCTGACGATATTAAAAAATTCAGCCCCTGCTTGGCGTTTGACCTAGACGTACCAGGTTTGGTGGAAACATGCATCAGGTGCAGATGCACATAAAAGCCTCTTGGAGCCAAACTCTTAACCCAACAGGAAGTCGGCCATTTTGGATTTGCTATTTCCAGCCCTTATTCTAAAACCAAATCCTCCAAAGAACCAGAATTAACCAAGCGACTTCATATTTGGTCAGTTTTAGCGAACAACCGTTGAGATGAGATTCTATTATTATTACTGTTGACACAGGATGTAATGTTTAAGGCCAGGCCTGAAGACAAACCCGTCGACTGCATCCCAACGCGACGGCCGCGTCGCAGCCGCTTCTACCTTTAATTATCCTCACGATCGTATTTGCGCCGAAGATTAAAGCTGAATTACGTGAAACACTGCCGCCGTTTAATGTTTTTTTGCCGGGTTCCCTCGTGCTCGTCTTCATCATCAGGCGAACTGTCATTCAGCTCGTCTAAACAGTCGAGTTGGAAACTCGGCGGCTTCGGCGTCGGTGATCAATTCCTCCCACTTTCCTCGAGTTAAGAGTCCTCCGTGGTCTGTCATAGAAAATCTGATTTCAATCAGCAGGATGTTATCGCTCCTCTCGCTCCATCCCAGCCCATATTTCTTATTTCTCCCTCCTCCCCTCCTCTTCTCCTGCTCTGCTTTTTGGCCGAAGCACAAGTTATTTTAAAAGTAATATGCCTCCTCATCATTTCTGAGCTATTTCAAGAGACATTCACACCATCCCTCTGTGGCTAAGACAATTCTGCATATTGTGTTGAGCTATGAAAGCACTTTCAGACAGATAGCACAGCACCACTTGAGCCACCAAAGAATGAAAATTGTGGTCATGAGAAAAATAATTTTGGCTGCTGTCTTTCATTTTTCTCTGCGGCAGCTTCTAATCAGCTCAGATGGAGTCCATCAGACGCTGAACAGTGGTGGGTCAGCTGCGGATCGGCTTTCTTTTTCTTTTTTCTTTTTTACTCTGGCTGCTGGAAAAGTAAATTGTCCAAATGTGATGGTGAGGTGTTACCGCCCTGTCATTTCAGAGCTCTGCACACATATGGATACTGTTGAAATGTGCACACTAATCTCATAATATTCAGATATTTGAGTCCGTCCAAGAGCTGAACTTCAGAAAAGGAAATAACCGTTGAGAGATTTGTCATTTTTCCAAAGTCTTTCCAAAGTGTCGAGGCGGTACATAATGACACATTTCAACATTTCAGCGGAGTCGGCGAAGCAGACACTCACCAGTGAGAATTTGCAGACGTGAACGTAGAGCCGAGTAACTTCTGCCTCTGTAACGGCGACCTCCTGTCCCGTGCTGTGCTTATAACTCTCCAGATAAGCCTCGAGCCAGTCCCTCTGCAGATCCCGACTCGGATACAAGCTGTAGTTCACGTCGTTCACACCTACCGCGGGAAAAACACACGCACGCGTTAGTGGACGTGGTTTGAGAAGACGAGTGCATTTAAACACAACACGTCAAAGTGCAGTGAAGGACACTTTCCTTCTTATTACAGTTCACATGTGTTTCTCTTGATCCGATCACAGTGGACGCTTCAAGTCCGTCTGTTCAGTTTAACTGGTTCACGAATGAACAAACCACCAGAGTAAATGAAGAAACGAGAACCATAAGTTCAATCAGATGCATCGCAATCTGTTCACGCAGTTAAAACCAAAAACATGTTGAGACGTCGCAACAAACCTGACCTTTGACCCTGAGATCTAACCAGTTCATCCTGAGTCCGAGTCAGTATCTTTATTTCACATATTTGTGAGATATTTTAAACATAATGAGGACAGACGTTCTAGATGCACCGTGGAGCGTGTTCACATCTACACGTATGAACCTCTGTGACTTTAAATGAACTTCGTCTTCACAGAGGATGAGCAGGTCCTTCACTGTGTCCCAGACCAGCTCTGAACGTGGTCTGAGTGACCGGATCTCAAACCATAAATACTCATGAGTCAGGTCTGAACGGGACCGGAGACCAAGACCACGTCCAGATCGATACAGAGAACCAACATTTTCCTCTACGTTTGAGATTTTTTTAAAACACCTTTGAAAGCAAACATTTTTAAAAACTCTGGAACTCTGTATCTGGAAACGTCAGGTCCCGGTTCACAGACGTCCACACAGTCCTGCTCACGCTGTTCATCAACACGGGTCCGACCCAAACACAGTCTGAACCACACCTACACCCATTTAATGGAAACTATCATCTCATCGGACTCAATGACCTCGATTAAAAGAACCAAAAAGGGTCAAGTTGATGATTTTTTTTTGATGATGTTCACTGCTGCATCAAACCCACTCGATCTCAGAGAAACATGGTTTTGTCTCATGGTCCATAAAGACACAAAGATAAACTGATGCGGCTGACAATGAGTGAATCACATCCTGGACTGTGTATCTTCAATATTCCACATTACACAGTCTGGAGGTTCCAGTCTCTCACAACGTGGAGGTAAATTGAACTGGTTTTCATCACAACACACAACCTACCGGCAAATTCGTTGAAGTGATTGCCAATATCGAAGGCCTGATAGTTGTAATCGGCGTACTCGTAGTCGATGAATTTCACCGTTCCTGTTGGAGGGAGAAGGGAGAAGAAGGTTACCACGGCAACGTGACAAACACATGTGAGGTGTGCGTTTATCTGATGATGAGTCCCCGTCTTTTATTCAAACTACTGAACCTTGTGGGAGTCAAAGGAACAGGGAGTCTCTTTTGACGCAGACGCCACAGGGCATCCTTGTAAAATATGAGCGAAATCAAATAATAAATACTACAAATGAAGTGAGACGTTTAATAAAGCAGGAAGTTCAGTTCACGGTGCAAAGGTTGGCTTCTGTATGCAAAACGAAGGGGAGAGGTGTGAAGACTGCATTATTTCAAAGTGATGAAAAGAAACACATTCATCTATTTTAACATTAGCTTCAGTAACAGAGCGACGCTCTCCAGTCACACGCTACAATTAAAGAGTTGAGCACAAAGCAGGCTTTTATTCTCCACAGCATTCAAACGCATGAAAACGTGCGACACGTTCACATCAGGACTGAAAAGGCTGCCGAAGACGCCGCCTCACCCTCCTCCTGGTTGTAGATGATGTTTTTGGTCAGCAGGTCGTTGTGGCAGAGGACGGTTGGAGACTCGATGCGGGACAGGTGTGTCTTCAACGAGTCCATCTCAGACCGCAGAGTCTCCAGACTGGGCACGGCTCGAACCAGCGCCGGACTGAAAACCCACACAGACACTCAGCTTTACTGGTTATTAATGACCCGCAGTTGATGAGTTCAGACACAGACTGTGGTTCAAGTACAACGACTGATTCTTTACTGCAGGAAGAGTCCAGGCCGTGGAAAACGTGACGAAAACTCACAAAGTCAGACACAACAGGTGTGTTTTCATACATCTGGTGTTGGTTTCGACTTTTACGTCTTACGCTTTCGTCTTGTTTCGTTTGTCGTGTGTGATTTTCACGCTGGATTCATCGAGGCGTCGTCTTTTCTATGTGTTATTATTGTTTCATCATTTAAATCAGTCTCGATGTTGTGAAGACGCAGATAATTCACCTCAAACGTATTAAAATACTGTCGAGGAACAATCTGTTGAAATGATGTTGATTAACATTTAATTATTATGTTCAATGTAAAAACTGAGACGGGGCTGGTTTTACAGATTGAAATAGTAGTAAGTAGTAGTAACTGTAGATTTAGTCGTAGGACATCGGTCTAGAAAACGGGTAAATGCTCGGTTTACTCTGTACGTTACAGGTTAAAGGAGGAAACAACCAGACTAACACACCGTGAGTTAAATGCAGTGTGTGTTGTGTGTTTGTACAGGCAGCCTCATCCAGAGGTCACATGCCTGGTTTTCACTCGGCTGATTACTCCATCTATCAAAGACGACGGCCTTGGACGTCGGGAGAAATGCTGCGCAAGCATCCGTCTCCTAATTAATTTTCAGGTTTCCTTTTGAGTCGTCGGGTCATGACGAGAGGCTAATTTAAACAGTGTCATTTAAACACTAGCTATTTATTAGGGAGGGAACAAACAGATGCTCCGTATTATACACACTTTAGACATAATTTAGCGAAGCCTGTGAAGAACGTACAATAAAAGCCGAGAGCAGAGGCTTTGTTTACAGCGTCGACACCGAGGCTCTGCTTCCTCCTACTCGTCCTCACATCACTTTGATATTTTCATCCTCTGGTCCCTTCACTTACTCATCCTGCCTCACATTTATTCAATCAACCTGCAAGCATCGATGAAAAGCATCAACGCGACTCAAAGTGGAGGGTTTTCTGTCAAACGCAACTTTATTTTATCTTTATAGCTGAGTTTAGAGAAAGACGAAGTGTTTTAGAGACTGAGACACGAGAGTCTGAAGAAGATGTGATTCACTGTGTTTTTAGTAACATTTAAACCAAAACCACATCTTGTTGTCACAAACTATAATCCCACAGGTTCAAAACTAAAAGAACATCCACTGAGTCAAATATGAAAAGCATCAAAACGACTCAAAGCGAAGGGTTGTTGTCGACGGCAACCGAAAACTGAAAAACCAGAAGATAAATGAATCCAGAATGACATGTTTCTACAAACCACGCATACGTTTAATATTTTTTTTCAACGTGTCACAAAGTGCAGTATTATGTGTAGAGTTCGGATCTTATGGACACAGTCTGTTCTTAAAGAGTCAAACAAAACGGAAAAACGTGACAGATATCGAAATAAAAAAACAGAATGAAAAGGAAACAGAAAAACAATCGAACTTACAACTTTTAACCATTAACAAAAAAATAATCCTAATGTTAACTTCACCTAAAAGCATTTATAAAAAAGCAAGTATTTCAAATGTTTCTGGTGAGAGTAAATAAAAACAATGGGGAACATGTTATGAATTTATATTTATATTTATATTTATATTTATATTTATGTAACGTAACAAGATGAAAAACCACAAAATGAAACAACGAACAAGACAAAAACAATATAAGATGAAGAAGATGCAGAAATAAAAAGAAAAGTCTGTAAAAGCAGATGAACAGACAGTAAATGTTTCTGTTTAAAGTGAAGTTGATGTGGATCATTTTCAGTCTGTTGTTGATCTGATTGAAGTTAAATGGTTTAATAGACGCGAGGTTCACGTCCTTCAGAGACTTTGAGGACGTTTCAGAGTCTGGACTTTCAGTCAGTACTTGTACTTTTACCACAGTATGTGTACTTGTACTGTAGTTCTACGATGTTTCACCTCCTCAGTGACAAACAGATTCCACATTGAAGCCTTTTGCTGCTGATCGCGTTGGATATTTTTGATTCACATCGTCGTATTTAAATGTGATCCCCTGTGACATGCATAATGTATCTATCTGCTCTCTAATATGAATTAAAACACAGTTGAATAGTGAATCACCCTGATTCCTTTTCAGTTTAACTTAACGCGTCGAAGATTACTCCGAGTCAAAAGCCAAATGAAAGACGTTCAAATGGAAACCTGTCGTCTTGCCATCAGATCTTTTCCTTTCCCTTTTTCTGTCCTTTTCATGAAAAACTCAAGTGCGTTCGCCTCCTGCTCCCTGTCAAGCCTCTGGAAGGTAATTAGTGGAATTTCCTCCTCTGGCGCTTCATTATCAATGTGCCTTATTTACATATGATTTCAAACAGCAGCCGAGCACTGCTGATTTCTCTCTTTTTTTATGTTTTATTCCTGTTTGCAGTTGTATGCGGTTGGTAGCAGGCGTAGCGGGGGGCCTTTGGGAGGAGAAGAGGAGGCTTCTTTTCTTTTCTTTCCTTTCTGCCTCGTATCTCTGACTTTTCTCTCCCTCTCTGTTGCAGCTGCCGCTGCCTCTTTTCGTGGGGTTTGGTTCATTTCGCGCCGTTCGGTTTCTCTTTGCACAGCGGGGGGTTTGAGAGCTGAAGACCTCCTCTGCAGGTGCAGCCTCTTCCTGCTCCCTCTCTCTTTTCTCTCTCTGCCTTTTCTTTCAGCGTTTCCTCTGAAGATCACATTCATAGCGCCACTCTACGTTCTCAAGTACAAAAGTTCCCTCTGATGCCTGTTTTAAAATCTTTTGTGCGACTCAGGAGACCAGCGAATATGCAAACACACGCACAAACGCCTCGCCAAGAGTTGAAACCGTGAACAACCTCTTAAATGTAAGATTAAATTATCTCCTCGTCACGTTACAGCACTTTTATGACGCTCTTTATCGTGGTTTATGTGATATCTTCCGGATCGGTCCCAGTTCTCTGTTTGAGGAGCAGTGGACTGTGTGAAGCTGCTCATTCACAAATGTCTCAAAGTACAGCACCATCTATTGGGCCCCTGAAGGCGGTGCAGTCTGGTCCTGTTCAGACAGTAGCACTGGAACAAAACTTACATTTATAAGAGAGGATTTACAACTACAACACAAAGCAGTGACATTAAAATCGACTTTGACTTGTGTGAAAACAACATAATTCAACTTCACTTCATTGGTAAATATGCATCACTCCTCACATTCAGGATTTGGACAAATAATGAGTCGTCCTCAAACGTCTTGTTTCATCCACAACCCAGTGATACTGTCACCGAGGAGGAAACAAACCGGAAAACACTCACACAGAATTAAGGCATTTTCCTTAAAAAAATCACTCATTTTCAAACTAGTCGTTGATTAATTTAATAGTCGATGAGTAATCGAACACGAGGTCGGATTCCTTCTAAACATCTGGGTTGTGACGTTTCTCCACATGACTGAAAACCACGGGAACAGACAGTCCGACCAGAGGAAACCAGCGTTCTGACTGAGAACAGTAACAGTTGTTTTCTCTTTCTGATAATAAAGACGTTTATTTCCGCTGGTTTTCTCTCAGATGTGACAGACGTTCTGTTTTCTTATCATGTGAAGACTGTGTCTTATAGATGACTCTCTTCAGGACTAATTGCTTTCCGTCTAAACCTCAGCTGAACCTTCACTTCTTCACAAACACACTGAACCTTCAGCTCCAGTGTTTGCTCGTGGACTCGCGACCCCTCGGCTCCAACGTAAACACAGCTGAACGTTTGACCGATAAGGCCGAGCTGAGCAGGAAGCTCGCGGACGAGCCCGGTACGGCGTCTGCTTCTTTGTAGTGTCTGACCTCTGACCCCCTGACCCCTGTCACAGATAAGACAGTGTCATTGCCACGCAGCCCCTCCCCCCGCCTCGTCCCGTCGACCAATGACGGCTCAGAGTGACGCCCTCCGTCCACACGCTGAGACACGAACGAGTACAAGACCACGGAGCTGCTCGGTTAAAACTCTGAAACACGATAAGACCGACTGAAGATAAATATGGACAAACTGAAACTGGTTTGTATCACAGGGAGGACTCTTCAACTCCTGCACACTGTCTAACATCTAATCATATATTTATTGCAATGTTTTGGTGGAAGATCTTCATCAGGCAAATGGTTTGTGAAAATGAATGAATAAATAGGGAGTATGTGTCAGGCTGCAGCCGCTCTGCTTCCACACGAGTGAGAGGAAAGCATCAGTCATTATCACTTTACTATGTGATAGGTCTAGAACATGAGGAGCAAGACATGGAGCCAATCGCACGGAGGGTATGGAGGAAGTGGGCGGAGCCACCGCCGCGTTAGCCATTAGTTTCTGAACTGTCGTTTTGAAGCCTTTAGTTTGTGTTTTAGTCGTCGTCATGTTGGCTTTTGAAAGTGACCATATTTGGACAAAAAGGTGGAGCTGTGGGAGAGCGAGGGATGATGGGAAAGCTAATGCTAAACGCTAACTTACTGTCTCTGTAAAATGGTAAACTTCATCAAACATTTGTGTAAAAGTCATTTTACGTCTTGTTAGTGTAACTTATGAATCACAGTCGAGCTGTTTGTCATGAAAAATATGTAATACCACTGACGGCCACTAGATGCTGCTCCATAAAGCCCTGGCTACATAGATTTACACCATTAAGTCAATAATGTTTTTCCAGGCGTCATTGTGGCTTTATGTGGACCCTCTAAGTGTTCTGGTCCATCTGGAAATTATTGATCCATTAACAAGACTTTATGGCCAATAGAAGCTTTGATTGACAGCTTTCAGAGCTTCTGTTTATTCAATAAAACATATTTTATTCCTCACCAGCAGCTCTGCCCCTTTTGTCCAAATATGGTCACATCTGGAAAAAATGCAAACTCAAGACGTCAACAGTTAAAAAAAACAATGAGTGACGTCACAGTGGCTCCACCCACTTCTTCTGGTTAAACCCCTACAGACCACTATAAGACCTGGTCTCTGTTTAAACCCCTACAGACCACTATAAGACCTGGTCTCTG
>JAPQRN010001192.1:0-13309 GCA_037367275.1 Coranthus polyacanthus | reverse complement strand
ATTAAAATAGTGGGTGGGTTTATGTACATTCTGAGAAAAGCCAATTAAATTCAACATTGAAGTAAAGGCAGTGTTAAAGCTGTCATTATCAACATCTACATGAATGTTAAAGTCACCCACAATGATGACTATGTGGCACATCGAGCATCAGAGTGAGGGAGAGGCAGAAGGAGAGGCAGAGGCAGACAGAGGCTGAGCTAACAGTTAGGCTAGCGGACAAAGGTCCGGTGAAATTTAGTGTAGGTAGATGTTTCAAATTAAGAAGTTAGAGCTAGAGTAGCGGAAGTAGACACTACAACTCCAGACTTGACACTAGACAGAATCAAATGATAGGTCGTTAAGTGCAGCAGAGCTATGACACAGGTCTGTGGACCAGCAACAGGTAGGTCAACAACACGCTCATCTCCGAAACCAGAACCACAAACCCCAAGCCAGTTATACAGTTAATTTCTCCTTCTGTCATTCTGAGTTTATGTCATTTGACGATAGCTCCTGGTGCAACATGTTCTTTCCACCTAAAACCACAGAGAGGCTTAAGCAACACATGGTGGTTTATAGAGTGACAGTAGAGTAAAAAATAGAGCAACTGTTCAGGGAAACAACGTGTACTTGGTGTGATCTTTGGCTACAGGAAACAGGTCATGAGGTTAAGCTGGTATTGAAATCAAAAGACATTTCAGTCAGTCTAAAACGTATTTGAAGATACTATATAGACCAGTTCAGACCAAAGATTATTACATGGTGTGCAGCGTTAGTAGCAGCTGTTCTCCTGCTCAAATCTGTCTCGATAGTTTGTGTTTTCTCTGCTCATGAGACGTGACACCAACTCCTCTAAACAACAGAAATGCTCCAGGAGTAGACACGAGAAACTCTCCACCTTCTTCTTTTCATTTTTTCACAATTTCATCAATACCAGAAATGCCGCTGTCGTAAACAACTCCCATCGCTGTCTTCGTTCATATTTTAAGACGCTAAAAATTCTATCCAGCTACAAGAAAGCCTGAAAAGCCAACAGTACAGAGTCATTGCCACTGAAATTGTCGTATTGGTCAGAATGAGCATGTTTTCAGCTTAGTTTGTCAGGTCAGGTTGATATTCTCCAAAGTCTGTCCAAAATACTTTCATTAGCAATTAATCTGCTAATTTTCTCATCAATTAAATAATCGTCCAGCTATAAAATATGAGAAAATAGTGCAGAAAGATGACAAACCTTTACAATAAATAAACAATAGATGTTTGTCTGAACCTTGAACCTGGTTCAGTGCTTGTTTTCTTGTGAGCTTTCTCATCCTCTGTAGAGTGTGTTCTCTCATTAGATGTTGGTTTGTCTTGATGGTAGCACTGGTGAACAATGAAAAGCCATTATAGATTTTTCTTTATGGACCAGATTGTTCAATAGACAGACATCCTGCAGCCTGACCTTAAGTGCATACATTGTCAATCGACAGAAGCTCATTAGCAGTGGTTTCCATGGGTTTTAATGCTGTTGACGCATAATGAAGTCATCGTGGAGGCTGAGAAGAACCACAGGTTGAGAGGCTTCAGCACTCATCAGTCAGACTCCCCAGGCTTTGACCAGCTATCGGCACGTGTACATACAACACACAGCATGTAGGACGGCTGACGAGGAGGACCGCTCAAAAAACAGGAACACAGACATTGTTGTGATCTGGTAATCTCCTAAATGTCCCATGAGTTGTTTTAGCAAAACAAAATAATACGACTGTGAATCTCAATATCTCTTTACAGTGTGAGGATATTCTCGTGACCCCAAAAATAGATGAAATGTCAAGTTGAAGTAACTTTTGTATTATTTTTGGAAGAACGCTTAGGGAGCTGTTGGATCATGTCATGTTACTACTATCCTGATAAATTATCCCAGTGATCACGGGTCATAAATCAACTTTCCATCCAAGTCTTTTAAACAATTTCTCTGAGCATTTGTCAGTATTTGGGTGCATCAAGATAAACACTGGTGATTTTAATTGTTAAAGTCATGTGATATTAAAACTTAGCAGAAGAAAAAGGTATTGCAAAATGATATTTATGTTAACAGCGATCCATTCAATTCTGACAGTTTTGTTTATTCAGTTAAAGCTTGAATGACATTTGGGCAAGTTCCGACCACAATCCACTCTGCGTGAAATAAAGCATAGAGCTGAGCTGGTGGGGTTTGTTTGAACACGCAATCCAGTTCAATATAATCCAGTCAGACCTGTTTGAGAAACAGATCCGTGAATGTAACGGTTTATCATACTGTACAGCTCTGTACTGAGTTATACCACTCTGAGACATGGTTTTAAAACTCCAAAGATCACAGTGGTAGTTTTGTCTTTTGTCACAACTATCAACAAGTTCATAAACTAACACACAACATGAGACAACTCAGTTGAAGCAGTTTATGTTGAGCCAAAAAAAAAATAAGCATGTAGTGAAGGCAGGCGGGGGCAGAAACAAACAGGAAGTCAGTGAAAACCCCCTGACAAACCAGATGAGCAGCAGACAAGAGTAGAAAAAACGAGAGAATAGAAAAAACGGGTAAACAAAGAAGGCAAGGGGCAGGCAGAAGCAGGGTTCTACTGGGTCTGAAGGCAATGGAAAAACAAGGCCACAGAGTCATGTTACAACTATTTGGCAAAGGAGAGCCGGAAAGTGACTGGAATAAATGAATGGGGATAATGACACGACGGCCAAGTTGACTATTTAGAGACAAAATCAATTAAACAGTTAATTGTCCAAACAATAGATTAAACAGTAATGAAAATGATTGTGAGTTGCACCCGCAGACTGTCTAAAAGATGTGAACGTAGCCACATGATGCATCCTATTGGTGTTGGGATGTCTGAAGTTTGCATTTTGACTGTCACTGTGTTGGCTTTTTGGAGCCAGAGGAGATACGAGAGAGCGGAGCTGGGAAGAGCGAGGACTGGAATCGACAAGCTAAGACGAACGCTAACTGACTGAAAACACAGACCACGCTAGGAAATGTTGTATGTTAAATGCCACCAAGCACCTTAGGCTACTTGCTAAATGTTAATACATAGGCCTATATTTGTGTCTGATAACAGTAATACACACTTCACTTCATGCAAACACACAAATTAGCAAGCTAGCTGGCCTAATTAGCAGACCGTATAATAATGACTTAATGCTAACACTAGTTAGTGTGGCTAAGTAATCTGTGGCCAGAAAAAAAAAGTCAATAAACAGAAGCTCTTAAAGTCGGACTCAGCAGCGAATGAGCTGTCAATCACACCTGTCAATCAAAGCCCACACTGCAGACACTGAACCCTTCTATTAGCCCTAAAATCATATTAACAGAGCAATCATTTCCAAAATGACCATCCTGTCATTTATTAGAGGGTCCAAATTTGATTCAGCTTCGTCACTGCACAAGGACAAGTACTTGACAAAGAAATGCAGTTTGACATCCGATCTGAAGGGCAAAGGGAAAATAAATAAAATACACAAATAATGCAAATAGAAAAGCAATTATATTTTTAAAACCATTAAATATAGATGCATATAAATATGAATTGGGTTTGTATGACTCTAGATGTATATAAATAGACATCAGGTGGCGTCATATATACTTACATGGTGTTTGAGTACATATAATGAATTTTGTGTGTGAAATTGTGTGTCCTTGTGTTTTACTTCCTGTCTTTGTTCCACTCGTTTGTCAGATGTTGACTCCCTGTTCGTGGTCCTGTCCTTCAACTCTGCCTGGTCCTGTCGTGGCATCCCTTGAGTTGTGCTTTTGAGTTTTTTGGATTGTTACTGGTTCTGACCATAATGGACCCAGCAGACCACATATTTTCCCAGTATGAGGTGGCGAAATCATTTTTTGCATTTTTGGGCATGCGACTGGAGGCTACACTTTCTGCAGGCCACCCCTCACCTGAGTCATTCCTTCCCTGCACACATCCTGCACCAGCTTCGGCTCCAGTGCTGCTGCAGCAGTCTCCCCGGCCACGCCTCTTCAGTCAACCTCCCTCCCGCCAGAGGGTTCAAGGCTCCACCTGAGGCCTCCCCACCGACCCCCTGAGTTCCTTCATGTCGGACCCCACCATTCGCCAGGCTCAGTTTGGACTTTGGTGGTCTTTTGTTTTTTGGTTGTGGACGTCTGGCATCCGTCCTGGGGGGAGTCCTGTCATGGTTTGAGTTATGTTTCCTTTTTTTATTTTGTTAATTGACTCTTTTTGCGTGTCCTTGTGTTTTACTTCCTATCTTTGTTTCGTCCTTTCCACTCGTTTGCCTCACCCTCATGCTCTCCCTCAGATGTTGGCTCCCTGTTCGTGGTCCTGTCCTTCTACTCTGCCTGATCCCCTCGTGTCTTCCCTTGAGTTGTGCTTTTGAGTTTTTTGGATTGTTACTATTGTTCTCTGGACACCTTTTGTTGGACTATTTGTAAGTTTTGTTTCCGTTAATAAATCCCTTTTTGTTTGCCCCTCAACGTCTGCATCTGGGTCCTGCTTCTTAGAAATCCTGACAGTATTACATTTGTACAGAGTTGTTTCTCACTTCGTGTTTTCACAGTTTATTTTAATCAGCAGTATGTTGGGGGGGGGGGTGCAACTAATAAATGAGGAACATGTAGATGCACAGGTGTATGGCACAGTGAAATTAAACAGACAACACAACTGTGTGATTTCACAATAAAAAGATACCAAATCAACTTTACAACAATGTGCAGTGAGTGTCACAGTCATGGAAATGAGACACAATTTACAACATTATCTTACAGCCTGATCACAAATACTGAGAGTCATGAATGCAACACAGAGTAATACATTTTCACGTATTTGTATCACCTGACACATTTAATTTGTAAGTTTTGGAGAATTCTGCAAAATGTTATAGGCTGCATGTTTTGGGAAATGAAATGGCAGAGGACTGCATTTATTTGGCTTAAGCATGAAAAATGAATGGTGCAGTCCTCGTAAAGTTTTTGGTATGTGAAAGCGAGATTAGAATAGTTGAGGCAGAGGATAAGTAAAACATGTCAGCAGTGAAAGATGTGATCCTGAAAAGAAGTGGGAGCTCTGATTTCATCCAGCTGTCTGTTCGTGTTGTAGAATCAGCAGCTGCGTCTTTAATTTTCACCCATTAACCCTCAGGACACCCTATGAAAAAAATCACACTTTTCCTCTTAAGGCCCTTTTAGGTCACTAAAAATATTAAACATGAAGAAAAAAGTTTTTTGTTTTTTTTAGTCATTAACTCCAGTCCTCATCATGTATAGCACATGTGAATTAACTTTCATAATGTTAACCCTTTAAATGCCAGTTTATTTACATAATGCCACATTTTTTACACAAACAATGAATTATTTCCTATTTGATGCAAAGTGTTTTTTTGTGCAGGGATCATCAGTCTGGGATATGTCAATGATTATTACTTTTTGTGCTATTAAAAAAAGTACAAAAAATCACACTTTTCCCCTTAAGGCCCTTTTAGGTCAATGGATCATGTTTAAAATATCAGTGATAGTCAATGGGGTCAAAAAGGGCTCCACGAGGAAGAATGTGAGGCTTTGGTCTAGACAGAGGAAACTTTTCTCTTTTTTTTTCCAGTGTTGATGCTGAAATTCCAACGTTCCTCAAAAAAACGTTGCCAGATATCATCATCTCAGCATAAAAACTGACAAAATGAGAGCTTCATTTATAAATCACATTGATCAAACATCTGCACAAAGAACAAAAGTTCAAACTTAACACTGAAACTTACAAATCTCCTTTCTGTATGGTTAGATTTCTATTACCTGTGTTATTTGATTTCTTAATTGTTCTCAATGAGAAAACTCACAGCTCAATTCTTTCGAGGACAGTAACATCGCTGCCGTTGTGTCTTTTTGTTACTGAGGTTTCAATACCTTTATATTTTGTAATTATTGTCTTGTGTATTTTGTTCTTCTGTCGCTGCTAAATGCATGTTTTTACAGGCTGGCCCTGTTCTTTTGGTGATTACATCCCCGATGCCACTTTGTTTTTTCGGTTTTTTTTTTCGTTTTTTTTCGCATGTGCAAACGGCTGGAAGCCAAGATACGAAACCAGCTGCAGATACAGACACATATAGACATGCAGAGCCACCTTTGTCCACACTTTACACAGAAGTTAGGTTTCATTTGGACCCACACACTTTAACTTTCATTTCTCAAAACATGAAGGTTGATGTGGAAAAAAAAAAACCAAGTCAGTCAAAGGAAGAAACACTGTCTGAGTCTCATCTGAGGCAAGAAACTGAAACACGAGACCATTTACCACTTTAATCAATTCTTTATCTTAATGGTCGCCTTTCCCACTGAAGAAGTTAAGGCCGTATCATGAGGTGTGTCCCAAAGTAATTATGAATATAAGTGTAAAAACAGAAACAAAATACTTATTTCCCCACTATATCAGAAGAGCAGTTCAGTTCAGAACAGATAACAGGGAAATTAAACTAAACTGACATTCATATTTCCTTACAAGTGATCGATTAATGTTCTGTGGATTTTTATACAGTATGTCTTAATTCATTTGAAGTTGCAAAACAAAAGTTATTCACTGAAGGAAGGGTAAGGAATGTTTTTTTTTGTTTGTTTTTATTTCACCTTATCCTACATAAACAAGACAAAACTTCGTCGCTTTGTCCCTTTTTAGTGCTGTAGTGTTGTATTTTACAACCAGTGTCTGAACATATAAACTATAAGAAGTTTAGTAATGCTGTAACTAGCATATACTGGAGAAAAAGATATCTGGACAAGTGGAACAAAGTTGCCATGAATTAGTTAACATGAATTAACAACAACTCTATAACATGGATCACATGGAGCTGCGTTTGCTGATTAGTTTTATACAAATCTACAAATGGAGACGAGGTTGGAAAGCAACAGTAACGTCTCTGAAGTAGCTTTATTTTCCTCACCACAACCAAATAAGTCGCGAACAGGATCAAAATGTTTGTTTAAAACCACACACACACACACACACACACAGTCCATGAAGATCAAGGGAAGAATAATTTCCACACGGCCCCTAAGTGAGCAGTTTACTGAAGATGACGCCTCTTCTGTTCAACATGGAGACACAAGCAGCTGCTGGTGGAGCACGTTTAGCAAAATACCCTCAACAAAACACGCCGCATGTCAGAGCCACCGGGATTTTGCTTGTATTTGGTTTAATTAATCTTTTAGTGAAGGTTTACTTATGGTCCACTGTGACCCAGTGTCTTCTTTTAAAAACAGACCCAAAAAATACATTTTGTTTAGCAGGTAAACCTTTAGAATCAGTATTATACTAATTGTAATAATAATAATAATGACTCCATTTTTAATGTAATACTGTAGCATTTTATATGTTTTTGCATGCTTAACAAATGTATTAGAGCATCACCCAGAGTAAGGTTTATGTCACAGCGTCCCTAAATGAACAGCACTGGTCATGAACAAAACATGATTTATGTTTCTGTAACGGTTAATACATCAGTATGTAGAAGCTCTTTAACAAAAATTACATTTTTAATGATAAAATATAAGTATTATTGAATTTTCAAATTTATTGCTTTACAAAAAAACTGAAAAAATAGTGATGCACATGATTATTTCTTGATTTAATGTCAAATTGTAGTTATTTACTTGAATTCCTGAACAGAAGTTAGTTAGTTTTAGTGGTTGAATGTTACGCTTGATTCATTTCAGAGAGTCGGCTCACATTTGGAAATAAAAAGGTGAATTCAGTTTGAAATCCCTCATTCATGTTCAAAATGATCCACGTTAAAGCACTTCATGATGATGACATGTTTTCTAGTTTTTATGACACGTGGTTTAACACATTTGTGAAGCACTGTACGTGATATCTTTTTAGCTTATTTTTTTGTCATGTATTTGCCACGTATTTTTACTTTTATTCTGAGTCAACATTTGTCAAATCAAACGTTTTTTTAAAAATGAACTTCACTGGATTTGACTTTTTGAATTGAATAATATCCATACATGCATGTTACTATGTGCTATTATGTCTTATTTTGCCGATTTTTATTTAGTTTGATTTATTTTACTTGCACGTGTTTTACAGGCTGGTCATCCATGTGATGATTTACTGGGAAAAACTAATGAACGTGTCTGACTTTTGAACCGTTGCTTAAACAAACCTTAAAAACAAAAAGATCATCACATTTTTATGAAATAAATGATCTGAGAACTTCTTATTCCAAAGCCCTCAACACATTTTTCACTTTAGTTTGAGGTATAAGACACAGATTTAAGAGGGAGACAGTGTGAAGAGATACAGTTTCTTGTGTGAACAGATAAACAATCCTCCTTGACAAATCTCTCTCAAATCCATCAGTTTCAGGTTTCATATTTAGAAAATAGAAAGAAAGCCAGACGGATAGTTTGGATGATACATTATCATCCACTGAGCCAACTCACTTTCTGACAGTTGGAAAAGCCCTGAATGAAGAAAGCAGCAGTTTTCACAAATGAACGGTTGAAACAGGATGTGAGCAATGATCGGATGAATCAACCTTAAAACACAATGTTCTGCAGGGACCCCACATTCCTGGACGTGTAGAAAAAGGTACAGAGGTCATCATCATCATCAGAGTACATATGGATCTAAGGTTGGTGAACATATCACCCCAATCCTGGCATCTCTTCACTGGTTACCACTTCAGTTCACATTATATTTTAACATTTTACTCATCACTTATAAAGCTTTAAACGATTTAGCACCCGACTACATTGCTGAATCGTTGGTCCCGTGTTAGACCTTTACCATCCTCTGACCGAGGCTTACTTTGCTGTTGTAAGGTCTAGATCATCAGGTCAGCTGACTCCGTTTCTGTCTGTGAGTCTCATTTGAATACGCACTTTTGAGAACGCACTTGTTTCTTTACAGGTTTTTATTTTGTTTTCTCGGTGTGTATGTAGCCCGTGTGTGTCTTTGTATGCGTATGCTGTGTGTATTGATCGTTTCTTTTATGCTGTGAAGCGCTTTGTGAAGTGCTGTAAGTTTATAGATTAGAAAAAAAGATTTTATCATCCTGTGAATGAATTATGAAAGACTGTGTCCTGCATGCGCTGCAACCACATCCTGAACAGAAAATGAAGAATGAGAGGCGCTGTTGCCTGTTGTAAAAACACACGTTTTTTACTCACGTTTTTCTATCAGTAATGATGCTTAAAGTAAGTAATGATAAATTCAGTGTCACTGAATTTATCCAAAATTGAGCCTGAATCTGTAAGTGAACGTAGTGATACTGTCAGCATGGTCAGCAGAGTGTGCAACAGTATTTTGAGATCTGTAAATGTATATTCATTACTGCTGATTGTATTTGCGGACAGTTGTTTCCCAGCTGATCTATGTCAAACAGAAACCACTGATATCGCTGTCGTTGATGTCAAAACATTTGAAACACTACCCAGCTTTTATTCATTTCTCTTGGATGAAGTTAAAAAGACGGAAAGCAGATCGATAAACAATGTTATTAAAAGTTCAACCAGTCACCAACCTGCTGTCTTAATATGAATATGTTTTTCATGTATTTATTTTTAATGGGACAGAGGACAGAGCTGCAGAGGGAGGGTTCCTGTGTGTATTTTCAAACCGTGGTATATTTCCCTCTGATTTCCACTTCCTGAAGCTTTAATGCCTCAGTTGGAACACGAAGGGACTAAATACATTGATTTTCTGTAATAAATGTGTCACAAGTTACTGTGTGGTTATCACTCAACATATGTTTAATAACTATGTCTGCATTAAACTCACTGTCTGACTGGCTAGAGAGCTGGATAAATGACATGTTACATGATTCACAGACGTTACATTAACTCCATATCAGTTCCTCATCAGTGCCAGTATTTGGTTTGTTTTGGATGTTCTGGTCTTTTTAGTTATAGTCATGTTAACTATGGCTGACAGTCAAACATATGGTGACAGTAATGCTATAAAACAAGAAAAGGGAGAAGACAAAGTGCATTCTGTAGAAACAGGGTTGTGCAACAGGGTTGAACGTCCTCTGTAAATATAAACGGCTCATTGTAAAGCAACAAATACACAATGATTCTCATGCCTGTATGATTATACGCTAATGAAAACATAATTATGAATACTATACTCTATTTCTGCAGTTAGATCCTCCTAAATCCCCCTAAACCTTACACATTGGACCTTTAATCTGAGCGTGGGCTAACACCAGTCATTTTCTAGTCAATCATCTCTCATATATTACTGTGAAATCCCGTGACACATCTATATTTTCTGTGCAGGCTGGACCTGAACATGAAAATAGAAATTGCTGCCATCCAGGAAAGAGGAAAACCTTGTGTCGGTTAAACAGAAAAACACAGGGTTGTGCTCCTCCTCTCCCTCTTTAACACAACACCAGTATGTTGTAGTGTGAACTGTTTCTGGTATATAAACATGAAAACACAAGACTTTAAATTGAACTTTCATTCAAATCTGTAGTTTTCACATGAATCAGCTTGTGGTTTTCTAGGAATTTTTGTACTATTCAAGCATGTTCATCTACTTCCTTTATTTATACAACTTCTTCTGTCAACAGTTACATAATAGTTACATAATCTATGAAAAAGACCTGCTGCGAGGTTGATTATTTACATCATTACTGTCATCTTGTGGCTACCAGAGGGAACTGCACTGAAAACATTCATTCACATGTGGGTGAATAGGAGGAAATTTTATTTATAAAGTACTTTTCAAAGACAAAAGGACAGTCTGAAGTCAAACATTTAATCGGAACGGCCACTCCTCCTCCTCCTCCTCCTCCTCCTCCTCTTCCTCCTCCTCACATTTCCCAGCAGTCGAGAGCTCAGATAAAAGGTTAAGAGCTCTTCAGTCATGACTGTTGAGGTCAGTGACACTGATTTTAAAAAAAACATCAAACATCTGTTTAAAGGCAGAAAATGCAACGTCTGGGTTGTTTTTAACATTGGTATCCTGGTAGGTTTTAGACTGTTTCTGTTACAGTTTACTAAAAACCCGACGACTGATCAGCGACAGGTCGTCTCCGGAGCGCCAGTGAATTTTAAGTGTCTACTTAAGGCCTCAAGTGACGGCTGACTCCACTTCTGAAAATACAGACCCCTCCCCACTAAAAATAACCCACAGAACTCCCTAAATGGGCCCCTTTGTCTTCTGGTCTCTGTGACATTAAGATAATGCCAGTAAGCCCAAAGTCACTCATTTACTTTCATATAAATTAGTAAATTTAGTAAATGATTTTACTTTTGTACGAGTCACTGTTGTGTCATAAATACTTTCAGTTTTCCAAGAGACTGGATGATGAGGTTTTACTGAAATCATGAAGTCGTGACCAGCAGCATGTACTGATGCAGAGGTTCTGGGTCAGAGGTCAGAGGTCAGAGGTCAGGTTAGGGTGGGTTTGGGTTGGTATTTGACTCGGTTGTAGTCGTCGACCGTCGTCTCCACTGGAGGGGTCTTCCAGTAATCCTCCAGACCCAACACAAGAGATAACGCAATGGCCGCCATCTGAAACACACAAATACAAATCAGCACATTGTACAAAAACTACTTCCGTTCCAAGTACTTTTTTGATCCAGTTTGGTAGAAACTGAAAAACTCTCAAACTCCTCTAGAGCTAGAGAATAAAGACACTAAAGACACTTCATGAAACCCCATAAACATCTAGTAAAACATATCTAGAAATATTGACATTTATCTGCAGTCTTATTTGAGTTTATTATTTAATTAATAATATAATAACTCATTAATATTCCTTAGATCTCGCTTTGGTTATAAGTTATTCGTTAACTCGTTTTTTAGAAACTTACAGAAACCCTTCTAGAAATGCATCTAACAACATAAAAAGCAGAACATTTATGTACAATTTGGTCAAATGAAAAAAATGAAACCTCTACGAACCCCTACACTTACAGATAAACGTGTTTCCATAACTTCAAAACTGCACACAAAGCGGATAAAGTCTTCTTCAAAAGAGCTTCTTCAACATTTTACTTTTAAACTCATTTAAAAAGTATAAAGTCATCTAGTGTCTCCTGAACGACTCATCACACCCAGATACTTCTGCAGCAACACTTAATAAACAAATCACACAATATCTACTCTTTAAAGATCCTCTGATGCAGCTGATTGGAAAGTTACAGTCACAAAGGGTGTACTCACCTTCCAGAGCTACTGTACATTTAAATGAAAGAAGAGTTAAACTGAGAAGACGGAGGCGGTATTTGTACCGTGATAGTGGTGACGGTTGAAATGATTCCTATTCGGAGTTTGATGGGGAAGCTCAGGTAGCTCTTCAGGATGGGGCCACAGGGCTGCAATACAGAGGTCAAAGGTCAATATTCAGCATGAATAGAAACATTTTCAATATTCATCCATCCATCCATCCATCTTCTTCCACTTATCCAGGCCCGGATCACGGGGGCAACAGCCTGAGCAGAGAAGCCCAGACTTCCCTCTCCCCGGCCACCTCCTCCAGATCCTCCAGGGGGGACACCAGGCGTTCCCAGGCCAGCCGAGAGATGTAATCCCTCCAGCGTGTCCTGGGTCTGCTCCGGGGCCTCCTCCCGGTTGGACATGCCCAAAACACCTCACCAGGGAGGCGTCCAGGAGGCATCCTAACCAGATAATACCTGAACTACCTCAACTGGCTCCTCTGGATGTGGAGGAGCAGTGGTTCTACTCTGAGCTCCTCCTGGATGGCCGAGCTCCTCACCCTATCTCTAAGGAAGAGCCCAGACACCGGAGGAAACTCATTTCTGTCTGATAGACTCATACATGTATCCAGAAATGAAAATGTGTGGAATGAGGGAAATGGAAAAAAGAATGAAGAAGAAGTAGAATTTAAAAAAAAGAAAAGATGGTGAAAAAAACCAGAAGTACTGGCGTGATGTAGTCACCTTGGCGTGAACCCACAATCTATGTGTAACGTGTGGGGTCGGAGGGTCACCACCCACCAACACACAGGGTCCTACTGAGCTGAAGTTACCAGACTGAGAACTGCAACACAAAAACAAGACAACTGAGACATGAGCAGCATTTTAAAATCCCAAATCATAAGAAAATATAAGGATACATTCAATTTTGAAGGGTTTTTCTAGTTTCATCCCTCTAGGGACAGTATTTAAAGATGGGATTTTCTTCACTGTAAACTGTGGAGGAAACTTTCTCCTCAGGTTCCAAAAATCCTCCCGACTCTTTTATCTCAAATGAGGACAGTCTACTTCTCTCGTCTAACACTTTTAAGTGTCAAATATTGCTTGTTCAAGGACCACTTTGGATCAGAAAACCGCAGTCAGCAAGCTGTTAACTGCCGTCAACCTCCT
>JAPQRN010001191.1:3085-13319 GCA_037367275.1 Coranthus polyacanthus | reverse complement strand
AAGACACGAGACGAAAACGACGTAAAAGACACGAGACGAAAACGACGTAAAAGACACGAGACGAAAACGACGTAAAAGACACGAGACGAAAACGACGTAAAAGACACGAGACGAAAACGACGTAAAAGACACGAGACGAAAACGACGTAAAAAACAGGAGATGAAAACGACGTAAAATGACGTGCATTGACAGTGAAGAGTAATTCATTCGTTAGTATTCGCATAGTTTGTTTCCTGTATCTGTTACGTGGTGTTATGTGCTGCTGTAGCTGCTGTAGCTGCTGTAGCTAACGTCGCTTGTTGTCGTTATCTGTTGTATCTATTTATGTTCCGACAATACAGCAAAGTGCGTTGAATTCAACATCGTTCTGATGGTGGAAGAGTCAGTAAAAATGTAGACATTATGGCAAATCAACGACATATTTTTGTACATTTGGATCTCGAGCTGAAAAGGTTAGAGAAGTGATATACACAAAAGGGCATGTCGTTGAATTTCATTGTATCTTATTCTATTCTAACATACATTCTAACAGTCTGGATGTTACATAACCTGTGAGCGTGAGTTTGTGTAACCGCTCAACCCGTACTGGATCGCTAAAGCCTCGTCGCCAGCGAGTGACCAGCCAGTGTCGACGTGTGCAAATTAAATTAGATTTGATGGATAAACACAAAGCAAACACTTGTCTCAGCCGGCCTCTGCTTTTGATTTCCATCTGCCTCGTGCCTCCTTGACACATCTCTCTCTCGCTCTTTATCTGCCGAGGGTTTAGATGGAGTTGGGTAGAGGTGGGATTGGTGGTGAGTAGATTGGAAAAAGAAGCACCATTGAGCGTTGAGCTCCAGATCTGACGCTGACTGGCTGTCTTCATCAAGGTCAGGCCAACAACTCCTGAAGGGAAACACTGCGCGGCTTCGACTATCAGTGTTTGATCAGTGGAGCCTCTTTTACTGCCGAGCTCTCTCTGCTCCCTGTAGGTTACACACTACTTTAATATGTATTGTAGTGTACTCACCAGACGCACTCATGCGCTCAAAACCTGTTCCCCACATGCATTCCCCTCACTCTTTATAATCAATATTATTATGATACTGCAGAGCAAGCGTGTTTTTGTTTTTCCACTGGGGCGAACAGGATGATAAAGTAAGGCAGATTAGTATGTTTGTGTGTTTTCCTGTGTGGAATCTTAATTGAACTGTTGGTAACATTTTGAAGGGAAGGGAAACAATACAGGTCCCTGTAGAGGACAAAGTGTGTGTGCAAAACTGTCAGTGACGATGGTGCTCATGCATGTACTCGATTAAAAGAAAGCACGTATAATGTACCAGGTGTGTGTGTGTTTTGTGTGTTTTTTCCTTCCCAGAGTTGTATTAGCTTCAGTAACATATGCAGCATTTTTTCTGGTTTGCATTTGAGTTCAAGACGTACATGTATGTGCAGTGGTTTCAAGTACTGCACTTGAATTGAGTTTTGAGGTACCATTTTCTGCAGCTTTATACTTCTACTCCACTCAGAGGCAAACACTGTACTTTGTCCATTTGTCTCACAGCTTTAGTTCCTTTTCAGATTCCAGTTAATCTAAGTAAACTCTTGAAAAACCCCCTCGGATTAGCGGTGTTACGACCCCAGCTCGCTCAGGAGAAGGGCAAGAACATAAAACCAGATGGAAAATGGCTGTAAGCGAAGCTATATATTTTGATGGATGGAATTTTTACAAATCAGTGACAAAGAGGCCGACTGAGGCAAGCAACCAGCGAAAGAAAAGGTCTAACAGCTGCGACTCAATAAACGAATATAACAAGAAGGGAATCCTAACCAGCGGCGGCTGCGGCTAAACAGGATTGACATTTTTGATGTGTCAAAGCCTTGGTGTGTCATAAGCCTCGTTCACGGTACTTACGAGAATAGAACTGCAGTCAGTCTAAGAAGGTGACCTACACACTCGGCCACAGAGAAGATGTTCAACACTGGCCTCACGTCACCTGTGTAGCCAAATAGTAACATTAAACTACAGTGTCTGTGCAAAACCCAGAGGTGGAGGACACGAAACGGACGTGTAGCGGGGCTGAACCGGACTAAACCTTGTTACCTGTGACATTTGGAGCAGGTTAATCGTCTGCTTCGTGCTCGTTCCGCTCCTCAAAGCGTCTGTATCTCACTGAAGGCCACGCGGCAAACCCAGCGAAAATGAGCCAATCACAAAAGGACAAAAAAATAGAAGCAATTCTGATTGGCTAGGGGCGCAACACTGTGCGCCCTGAGCGGATTCTTTAATCCTCCAATAAGAGCACAGCCTCAGGTCACCTGCTCACCAAAAGGAGCCACACACAGGAAGTGAACATATTCACACAGAAACGAAATAAATACAGTTAAAAACAACTTCAGTGAATTCTGACATGAACTACAGGACGCAGGACGAGTATTATATTATAATCATTTCAACATATTATTTTTATTTTTATTTTTTTACATGTTTATTATTTTGTTTAAATAGCTCTTCTTCTCCAAGTAATTTAAAGCGGTGGCGGCACCACACAGCGCCCCCTATGGACCAGACAACACTTCTCATAACAGCTTTCTTTCTGATCTAAAATAACCAAAAGAACTCGAGTGTGACTAAGTTTGAAACAGTCCACGTTCTGTGGTTCCTAACCCTGTCCCAGTCTCCAGGAGTTTAATAACGTCAAGAGTCTCTTTTCTAACTGGACAGCGACGCTACAAACATAGACGATCTTATAGATGCATTGGTGTAGATTAATCAGAATATAAAGTCAAACATGTACAGCAGTAAAATACAACATACACATTAACGCAGCAGTAAAATGAATCCAAAACATCAGATATAATCGATTTCACTGCACAGTGACTCTTCACACTTTAAGTACATTTTGCTGATAAAACTTTCAAACTTTGACTCTTTTCACAGTGTCCTATTATGACTTTTTCTGAAGGATCTGAGGACTTCCTCCTCCTCTGTGCACGCGTTACCTTTCTTTCCAAAGATCCATTGCTTGTGCATGCTGTTGATGAAGAAGGTGGGCGTCTGGGTCAGACACATGAGGAAGTCTGTGACTGCCAGGTTAATGATGAAGATATTGGAAGGAGTTCGCAAACCCCGGCTCCTGCAAACACACACAAGACAAAGCAGTTGATATACAGCCATCCATATTAGATTATGAAAAGTTAAAGGACCTCATTATCACATACAACCCCAAGTCCACGGTGCTTCTGTACACACTATTAACACAGGGCTTCCGACAGCTGTTTGAGTCACATCACTGTTCAAACTGTCCACACTTTCTTTTGGAATGACTTGCAGCCCTGAATGTACATTGAGAAATTGGTTTTCTCTGTTTTTATGTGCTTTTCATTTGGGGTTGTGCAATATTAGCGGAAATTAACTGTCTGGAATAAGTTCTCAAGCCTCACTGACAACCTATATATAAACTCTGAGTTCAAATGAATGTAAAAGTACCTGCTGAAAGCGTATATGACGAGGAAGTTTCCCAGCATGCCCGTGATACCCACGGCCAAGATGACGACTCCGATCGTGTAGTGGACGTAGCCTGGGACGTCTACTGTCGGAAACGGGTGACTCGGATCCATGGACGCCTGGCAACAGGAAACAAGACGAAGTGAAGAGACGTGGGAGGTTCAGTCCAGTCAGAATGTACCTGCGTTGTTCTCACTTACTACTTTCATTTTTGTCATTTATTTTGATACGAGAAGGGAGGACAAGGGGGTCTGGAGAGTTGTCCCTCTGAATGTGTCATAAATTTAAAAAAAAAGAATACAACTTTAGATGATATAATTATTCGCATTGAAAGCAATGTGTTTTTAAGTTTTGAAAGGTTATAAAGATTAATGTCACACACCTACTTCTTGCTGCACTTCTCTGCTCTTGAGAAACCTTTCTGTTTATTGCCTCCCTCAATATAATATCCAGCCCATTCATCCGAATAAAATGTTACCACTGTACATTTCTGCAAACCACAGCAACATTTCTAGACATTAAAGCGTTTCCCTCTCATTTCGTATGTGTCTATTAAGCAGACACACATTAATATTCAACACATCATTATTCTGCTTCCTTATTCTTGTATTCTGTTAGTGCGCAGCTTTAAGAACTTAAATAACAAGTCAAAACGGTTGAAAAGTTCACGAATGTGCTTTTTTTTCTCAGTGATTCGAATAACAGCGTCCATTCATTTCCAATGGGAAGACGCTGTGAAGATGATCAAACCCACCCCCGGTTTGTATTAACAGTTATTTGATGCTACACGTTTTTTTTATTTCCACATTAATGCCAGTGTTTGGTACCAGAATGAAATGTTTGACTTCAGATGAGATTATACGTAACCATGTTGTCAGAAACTCACAAAGGGCTGAAATATCCTCAATTACTGATGTCATTGTAATGTATGTTTTCACAGAACAAAGGTTCAGCTTGCTTCAACATCGCTGTTGACGTGATCTGGATGAAACTGACCCGAAGGCTCTGTTTTACACGAGAAAACCACAAATGTGCGTTTCTCACAAGTCACCAAAAGCCCACATTTTGGCCATCTGCTCTAAATGTTTTTCATTTGTCTGGAGGGATAGACCTTCTGAGATTCTGCACCTCAGAGCACAAAGCTCCACTTGAGAATTAATTTCAGAAATCCTGACACGCTGCTACGCTTTCGGACTTTTCCTTTGTCTGTCGCTGTGTTCCTCCTCGGCAGATGGCACAGTCACAGAAACAACCGCTGGCCAGAGCTACTCTCCCACTGAACAAAATGTTTCTTAGCATTCTGCTGGAACATACAGGTCTCTTTTCGGTAATCCTAACCCGCGTGCGTGTGCGGGTTTGTCTGCAGAGTTCAACATCTGTTTGTGCAGAACCAGGGGGACATTTCAATAGTTCAGTGATAAGCGATGGATGGGGCATCGAACCGTGTGCGTGAAAAGGTTGCGAGGTGTGTGTTTAATGTCAACACAGTCATTGGCGATGTGTTGAGTCACACTCCAGGTCTCCCTGACTCGCTGCTTCACCTCTCCTCAATCCCCTTCCTCCTTTCCACATCCACGCCACTCGCGGCTGGATCTCGCTCTCATCTCCGTCATCGCTACTGATTCCTGATCCCTATTAATTCTCCCTCTTCACATCTGTCGCTCCGCTCCTTAAACCTCTTCCTTCCTCTTCCTCGTGCCTTTCCGTGTTGTTCGTTTCCCGCCTAAAGCGTCTTGGAGATACATCAATGACGATCACATGGCGAAGGAGGAAGAGGAACCACAACGTGACCACGACGACACAAAGGACTCCTCTGTGTTTGTGTGGGATTTTAAGATGGAAATATCGGGCGGTGATGTCTGAACTGACACGAGCTTCCTTGACTCTCGACCTCTGCCTTCATTGTTTGAGAGAAGTTTGTTTAAATATGAGCGTAATGCAGAGATAAAGATGAAAAGTAAGTCAGTGAATGAAGAGAGAAAAGAGAAACCCACTGTGATTTCAAATATATATATATATCTATTTATACACATGTAAACATGAAAACTAATTTGGTAAAGAGAGGGAAAGCACCAGGTGACATAACAGAGATAACATCAGAATCACTGTAATCCTTCATTTACAACATGGAAATGTGTTCTCTTTGGATAGAAATCTTGATTAACTGACTCTCTTATAGGCGACTTTATTTATATTTCAACTGTTTTCTAAATGTATTTAAATGATTTTAACTCGTGCATCAAAAGTTTACGAATTCAGTTTTAAATCGCTTGTTTCATTTGACCAAGACCATTCATTGATTTGTTCGTTTAGGTATTTATTACTTTGACTTGATCAGTTTGTAGGTGTTGAACGTTTTCAGGGCGGTGGTGATATCAGACGATTCATCGGTTTAGTGTTGTAGTCGAAGGGTTGAGTCCAGGTCGAGACCAAGACCGGACCAGACGCAGCAAAGGGCATTATGGGAAACACGTTTTCCAGACATTACACAGATTATAGTATGATGTGACCAAAGCAGTTCTTACCACCAACACTAGAACAACAATCATCTTCACTTACACTTCTAAAGGGCGCAGGTGTGTATTTTTCTTCTAAGTTTCAAGTCTGTGTGAGTCAAGACTTGGCGAAACATTTTACACCTAAAAGAAATGCATGAAAGAGTTTTGTTCACAGTGCAGGGTCAGTTTAGTGACTTTCCCCCTGGGGATGAGACGAGACCAGGACCCAGACGTGGTTCAAGTCGATCAGAAATAATCGGTTTAACGAACTCAAAAAGGCAGAAAATGTTACAGGAAGTCAAAATATTGAAGGTAGTAGAATTTTGTTTTTTAAACTTTACTCTAATGAAACTATTTAGTTGCTACGAACACTTTGGTTCACAGTGTCAGTGGGTGATCCGCATCAGTCCACCTGGTGCTGTTTATCTATTTATTGACTGTCTATTGATTATCACACACTAGTTTCTGCAGCTTTACTCATCATTCCCTCCTTGTCACGTCCAAAGGAGAGAAGGAAGATGTTATCAAAAATGTACAAGATGCATCACTGTAAGTTTCTGTGAGTTTTCTTCGATGTGAGAAAACAGGTCACTGCTTTTGAAGTAAAATTCAGAAATGTAAATCTGTATAGAAATATGCGCACATTCTGCAACGACACGCGTCCACTTTGGACTGAAAGGGGTCCAGGGTTGTCCAGAGTCTAGTATGGATGAATACAGGGTTCGCCGCGCACAGGAACTGATTATGCGCCCACATGTAACCAACGAGTCGTTAATCCGCCTGTCGATACGGTTTCTGCAGCTTCGCTCTCGTTTTCTTTTGGGGTTTTTTGGGTTTTTTTTTGGTTTTTTTACCAGCAAACAAGCTACAATCAAACGCAGGGGAGTCAGAAGACGTGATCACACTCACACTTTATGACTGTGTCCTTTTAAAAACCACGTGCACTAAACAAACAGTGCGCAGAACAACTTCTTCTGTTTCCGCCTCACATCCCTTCACAGATACACCGAACACAAGCAGCCATTCACTGGACACATATTTCCCAGGGACCGATTCGACAAACGGTTAAGAGGGAACCATATAAAATAATAAACCAGCGTGCAAATCGGTGTGAGCATAAAATGAAACCCGTGGAGAGAAAGTCTACCACGACTTAAATGTAAACCACACTTATTCTCGAAGCAGAAGATCACATCTGTCTCAGTATCTCCCTCGGGCATCACTCCAGTATCAGCTTTCCCAGGGCTCCCACATCAAGGCCAGACCACGAGAAGCTGAGGCCTGCAGGTTTTAAAGTCAGAGTCCAAACAGAACCACTCGCACTGGCTCATCTACATTTGACTTGTACCCATGTGTTTCAAGCGGCTGTTTCTGACTCCGATGATTCAATGTCTGTCTGTCTGGACTCCCAGGGCAAAGTTAAAGCTGTGGTGTACTTTGTTTTTGTGCTCTTTTGTATAATGTCCAAGACAGGAGTGGACACGCTTCTGTACTGACCCGACACGTTAGGGGACTGTCCTGTAGGATGAAGCCCACTCCCCGGAGACAGACGGACGGACTGATTCATCCAAGACTCAGTAATAAAAACATTCTTCCTGCTGGCAAACAGGGTTCTTAGTCCTGAAGGACACACGTTAAGGGTAAAGGAGACACTAATGGGGTATGACTGATGATGAGTATTCTCTCTTAAATAAAAAAGGAAAGCGCTGATTCACAACCAAACTGACGAGCAGAGAAACTTTATCCTCATATTAAATTAAGTAATTATATGATAAACAACTCAAGGGACACAAATCACAGCATTCTGTTGCATATTACAGGAAAAATTAGATTAGATTGGACACTTAAAGTAGACAACCAACACTGGAAGGCAACTATGAATGACATTTTCCTTGGTGCAGACGCGCGCACACGCATCTGTGCCACAGAAATGAATTATCCTTAAATCGACAAAAGATCGGCGTTTTCCCTATAATTCTATAAGGTCAAGAAACACCAGTTATAACGGGATTAAAATAAATCTTCGTTCAGATTCAGCGCTGAATGAGTTGAGCCCTGATGCGCAGTGGAGGATGGTGTGATTCATTCATTCATTCACGGAGAGGAAATAGCTCCCTCACACCTCACGGCTCATGCCTTGAAATTCATCAATGAGCTTTCGGATGAGTGAAAACCAATGAGGAAAACCGCGGAGTTCCTTGTTCTTTTGCCAGCTGTGGTGAGTTACTGACTGCTCTTGTAACTTGGCGCAGTTACGCATCGGTGCGACGCG
The DNA here is from genome assembly GCA_037367275.1 of Coranthus polyacanthus. Lineage (NCBI taxonomy): Eukaryota > Metazoa > Chordata > Actinopteri > Kurtiformes > Apogonidae > Coranthus > Coranthus polyacanthus. The sequence continues at coordinate 5,058 of JAPQRN010001191.1, read as the reverse complement.
CAGCGGCTCCGGACGAACGGGAGGTTTCCTTCCACAAAACACGCAAACAAACTAAATAAACATTTTTTTCAAAAGTTGCTTACAGTTGTGGCGACGGGAGACAGCTCCATGAGCCGGTGCGGACGCGGGCTCCCAGAGGTGATGTTCCAGGGCGCCTGAGTGGACGGATCCGGTGTGGGAATCCCCGGTCTAATCAGCAGCCTAGAATCCATCCCGGTCCGCGGTGTTGAATGAAACGTGAGAGAGAAGCGGGACCGGCAGTGATGTACAGTCTGGATGTGGTGGAGGCGGTCTAGTTGCTCAAGTGGACTGCCATCATCACCGCCCTCCTCTCATACCCCAGTGTGACAGGTCTGAGCTGGTAGTCCAGCGGCTGTGGAGGGCTGGGAAAGACTCCCTCTCCCTCTCTGCGTCTCTGCGTCTCGTCCAATCCCTGCTCCGGGGACGCTTCACAGTGTGTCAGTGGGTCTCTGTGCATCGATAGATAGTAAAGCCCATTGTTCTGTTTGTTTGTTTAACCCAAAGGGAATAACACTGCATTTCCCCCAGTTTCTCCCCATGTCAGGAGCTATTCTGAACGTCTTCTCCTCCACTTCCAGGTTTCCTCGTCTCTCGCACCATGTCCTTTGTGTCACTTCAGACAGTCACATGCCGAAAATTACTAACAAGACAGATTCAAAAAACAAGAGGGAACTGCGTGTGGGGTTTGTTTTCCCCCGCAGGGAACCACATGGCATTTATTATCACTTTCTAGTCTCTCTTTTTTTCACTAACATTTTGCAGAAGTTGACGCAAATGCCGGTACGTGTTGAAGTCTATATTTACTGTAGCTGTATGTGTTGCGTTCAGGCAGAGGGAAGCTTCTGCGTGTTTGTGGGTAAAGGCTGAGACTGCAGCGACGTGTGGCCGCATTTTAGATTTTTTAGATGGAGAGAAAACGGGCGGATTAAAAGATGTTTGTTCGAGACTTAGTGCGGTCCCTGCGTGCATGCGGAGTTTTGATCTCAAAAAGGGAAAGAAGGATAAAGGAGTGAGCAGAAACACAATGGAAACATGAAGGGGAGGTGGTGAAATAAACATGAGCTCGTCCTTGAAAAACAGAAATCCAGTATTTGAATAAAAAATGAAGGTAACGCTTTTATGAAGATACATCAACTAGTTGCATTCAGTCATTATAAAGCATTTATTAATGCCTTATTCTGCATATTCTATTACAGCTTCCCCTTGAAAACCTATTAATTATTCCTTACTGATAGAAAATAAGGAAGTTGTTGTACATGGATTATGATCTTTGCTCAGTGTGGGCTGTAAAATATGATCTTGCAGAATAAATGATGACTAATAAACTACCAATATGCTAATAAGCCACTAGTTAATGGTTAATGAATGTGCCTTAAACACTCCGTTGCCTCTTTACATGAGCTACATGTAAAGGTGCATGGGAGCAGCTTCATGCAGCAGGAACATGTTTGTTTGTGACGTCCAAAGTGCTCCCAGGTGAACAATAAAACACGCCTCTGTCGCCTACAGATCCAGGATGACAGCCGGCCTAGAGGGCTGTACCCGATGGATGGAGCATTTAGCAGCGGAATGATGAATGTGGAGCAACGGCCGATTGTCAAGGGCTGAAGAAAGATGTTGAGGCGTTTGTGCATGACAGTCTCCCGTCCTCTCCGGTCTTCTCTCGTTCTAGACAGAAGGTCCGCTGGTCTCATGATGCCTCCCTGTCGGATGCAACGTCCCTGATTCCCCAGTCTCCTTTTCACTGCGTTGGGATTTGTACTGGGTTTGGTTTTGAGGCTGGCTTTCGCACCCAAAACCCATGCCAAAATGTATATGACTATTACATTTTTAACAGCAACAGAGAGATGAAATCAACATCAAAGGCCGAAGACATGATGATTGATTTTAGAGAAAAGGCTCCCACATAAGACCAGCTAAACCGAGACCAGACCAGACCAGACCAGACCAGA
>JAPQRN010001189.1:0-13332 GCA_037367275.1 Coranthus polyacanthus | reverse complement strand
ACAACGTGACACCGGATCACATCATCAACATGGACGAGGTCCCCCTCACGTTTGACATTCCCATGGGCCAAAGTGTCGCAGAGAAAGGGCAAAAGAGTGTGAATGTAGTGACAACTGGTCATGAGAAATCACACTTCACAGTGGTGCTGGCATGTTGTGGTGATGGATCAAAATTGCCCCCAATGGTCATTTTCAAATGGAAAACCATGCCAAATATCTGATCCCCTACAGTTGCTGTGGCTGTGAATGAGAAAGGGTGGATGGATCAAGATATGATGAACGTTTGGCTTACAAAGTGCTACACTAAGCGTCCAGATGGCTTCTTTAGAGCACGCAAAGCCTTGCATGTGATGGACAGTATGCGAGTGCACATCACACAACAGTTCAAAAATAAATTAAAGGTTTTCAACACCATCCCTACCTAGTTTGGTAAACTTGTTATGTTATATTGTTTATGCTATAGTTATCTGAATAACTGTTAATATGTTACGTTAACATACCGCCTATTCACGTTATGTTAACAGACGCATTCAGCCTGTTATTGTCCCTTTTACTGTTATTAAGATAACTTGCCTTTCAAGATGAAATGTATGTTCTTGGTCTCTGATTTTATGAAATAAATTTCACCCAAAAAGTGCGACTTATAGTCCAGTGCGATTTATATATGTTTTTTTCTTCTTCATTCTGCATTTTTTGGCTGGTGTAACTATACTACATATACTACATATACTACTATACTACAGAGCGACTTATAGTCCGGAAAATACGGTAATTACCTTTGTTCGGTCAAAAATTCTGACTGATGTGTCACTGTTACCACTAGAGGGAGTAATTAATCACTGTAGTCTTGAGTCTGCCGGTCTCCCAGTGCATTGAACACCAAGGGGTCTGGACCAAAGCAATAGAATGTGGCAGGTTGGGAATGAGAGCTGGTAAGAAACAACGTTCACAGTCAAAGAAAAGGAGTGATAAAAAAATAGAAGCATTGCTGTTGTTTTCTCCAGAGCTCTAAAATAAAAGTTTGATTCTGAAATTGCAATGTTTCTTCTACTCTGTTGAGTTAGATTATGAAGTTTATGAAGGTAAAAAGTTACTACATTATGGTGTTATGCTTGCTAAGTTCACCATTTGTTGATCCACGGTTCAGACTACTCTGTGACAGTTCTGACCTTGTTTGGACAATTTAAAATGGCTTTTAAGTGCAGCTACTGACAACACAAACTATACGGAAAACTGAGGTGATTTGTGGTTTTATTGTGGCTGTTTTCAGTCTAAAAACAGATAATAAATTGGCATTGCTGCACCATGCCCCTGTATTTGTAGTTCTTGTTTTACTGCTGCTAAAATAAATTCTCTATGCATGCACATAATTCCCTTCTCTGATATTTTATGTGTCATTGATCTGGAATGTTTCAAGGCACTCACTGGCCAGCGTGCTTGTTTGATTTTCGTATTCTTGTGTTTACAGAGATATTTTGTAAAAGGAAAGGTCATGTGGACAGAAACGCGTTTTAAAATGGAAGGGGGAAATAACTAAATAATTACTGTGGACTAAGACTGAAATTAAATCAATATCAACAGTTTTTCTATGTTCTCTGTCCACTGTGAGCGTGTAAAGGTGTCCTCTACAGTAGTGCTCACAACATGTACACTACTTTCTGCACAGTGCAACAGTGCATTTTACCAAAACGAAAATGACTATTGTACAATTCAGCTGTCAGTTATGACATAACAACGAGTGTCTGAAATCTCAGTTTACTGCTCACTACCGAGTGAACTGTTTATTTGGCAGTAGTGGATGAGGGAAGGATTTTGGATATTCTCCCTTTTTTTTTTTTTTGTTCAAAAGATAAACTTCTCCTGCAGGGCCCCAAATGGCCTAAGACAGGTCCACATCAGAGAGAAGAGGTGTATTCAGAGCTCACCAATGCCTGCGGTGGCCCTCTAATCACCTTAGAAAGAAAACTGCTGCCAGTTTTCTTTCTGCTGCCAGAAAAGATCTATTTAGGCCACTTACACAGTGATTCAGTTGATGTCCACTGGCCCACATTCAAACACTTGAGTTAAACACTCCATTGAGTAATCATTCAGCCCAGACAAGCTGCGCTCTCATATTTTTCATATACACTTTGAAAAAATCAAAGAGCTCCCACTGACAGATGAAGTGTCTCGCTGCTGTTAGAGATCAATGGACAGTGGATTTTTAAAGGTCAATATGATAACAATAGTTTGGAGCAGGGAAAAGCTGATAAGCAAATAATCAGCTGATATCATCCCCTTATTAGAAATTGGATATCTGTTGAAATGGACATCAAGTCAAAAGAAAAATAAATACCCACATACAGTGTTAACTGTTTATAGTGATCACATTTGTTCAGTTCAAACTGATTCACTCTAAGCAGATGATTAATATGACCAAACCTTAGTACATCAGCCAGCGAGTCTAATACACAGTTTTAAAAGTCTAATGTCCAAGATTTATGGGGATTTAGGAGGATCTAATTACAGAAATGGAATTTAAGATTCAGAATCATGTTTTCATTACTGTATAATCACATGAAAATGAGAATTGTTTTCAATACTTTAGAATGAGCTGTTTATATCTACAGAGGGAGTGGAGTAGGAGTCAGTGAAAACTAACACCAAGGGGTGTTTGAACAAAGTGGCAGAATGTGAGGATTTGGAATGAGAACCAGGAAGAAACGAGTTTCAGAGTCAAAGAAAGGGGCAAAGTGATTAAAAAATAGAAGCATTGCTATTGTTTCACCCACTGAAGACAACTCTAAAGTAAAAGAATGAAGTTTGATGGTGAAATTGCTGAAATTGAATTTTGTAATTTCTTCCACACTGGTAAGTATGTGTAGGAAGCTTATGAGGGTAGAAAGTATAAATTGTGACAGTTCTGGCCTTGTTTGGACAATTCAAAATGCATCTTTAGTGCAGCTATTAACAACACAAACCGTATGGAAAACAGCTGTTTTCTGTCTAAAAACAAAGCTAAGCTAACAGAGCTATAATGTAAACTATTGGCTGATGCAGCATGTGAACATTATAAGACAACAGTGTTATCTGACCAACTGAGTTTATGTTTGAAGCAGGAAAATTGTAGAATCATTGTATGTAGACAATGAGCTACATACTGTACTGTGAGTGATACAGTCTGTGGGGATGTAGTATTAATTTGTTGATGGTTTTGGTATCTGTGTAACTATGAGAGTGAATGGTTGTTCGTCCCCTATATGTCATCCCTGCAATGAACTGGAGACCAGGGTGTATCCCACCTTTGGCCATTATACTTTGCTAAAACAATAAACCTAACGGTGGCCTAAGACTTGCATGGTACTGTACATATAACCCCAACTTTCACTGATTTGCTGCTGCATACCATGCTGGAAAAGGGTAAACTGGATTGGGTTTGAAGGGTATCTCTATCTATCTCTATCACTCTAAAATATTTACTTATGTACTAGATATAGATACAATTACATGCACATAGAGTTTGAGGTTTTACTAAATTATATCTGCAGAGATTAAATGATTGAAAAGTTTTTCCGCTGAAGATAATTCAGCGGGGAAAACAAGTAAAGGTCACTACTGAGGATGATGATGGAGAGTGAGCTTAATATCACCTAACAAGTGCTCCAGGGGATTCTAGGAGTGTGAGATGACTTTAGTGGGCTCGCTGATTTAGCAAGAGCAGGTTGTCTGCAAACACACCAAGAAAATATTTATTATCAAGACTTTTCGGGATCTTGAGTCTGATATTATTTGTCTTCCATAACAGGCAGAGGAGAGACACGTTCCGTATGTTCATTACTGCCAGTAAGACTATTACTGCAGTGGAGAGTTGAATCTTACGTTACGTTGATTCTGTTTAAAAGGTAAGACAGAAGACTGAGAGATCTTACTAGCATCTATCATCCACAACAGCCAATAATAACATGCGTGAAAATATAATGGTCCATTCCCTCCAGAAAATCGTTTTTCTCCCCAAAACCACATAAACAAGTACAATGATTGTGATTAATCTTCTTTGTAATGAATCTCACCAAAATTCTGCCTAGAGCAGCACACTTACAATGCCTTTATTTATTTATATATTCATTCATATTCTCCAGATGCTGCTGTGTATGTGTTTTAATAATATACATTCTATACAAACATAATTTAAGTCATATATTACAACACAGTTCCAACAGCTTGCCTTAAATTTCAAATGTTCACTTGGGGTGTGTTCAAATAGTCCTTTGATGATAAGAGCTGTTTTAATTCTCTAGATGCAAAGGAAAGGTGCCTCAATACCTCCTTTAGTGTCTCCTTTAGCATAGGATACACTGGACCATCCTTTATGAAAGTAGAGAGAGAATGACGTCCCACAATTCACTGAAAACAAACGATCAACATAAGAAACAGGATGCACATTTTCATCTTATGCCACAACTTGTTAATATGCTGGTATGTTTTGAACTTTAAACAGTCGGTGAATATGAACATGGCTGTTGGTGTAAAATGTGACGTTAATGTTGTAGCAAAACCTGTGCTTGCTTCCAGATACAGATACATAGTTTGCATTGATTCTGCCTCGTTCATTTTATTAAACACACACAGACACCTTAATAAAACTGTAAACAGTGGACTGTAAACTGGATCTTCAGTGGGAAGGTACTGTAAATGCAGCTGAATCGGGCGGAGTATATTTGTTATTATAAATTTAGGCAGATGATGTATTTGATTCAATAGGCCTATATACATTTCAGAATGATTACATGTACAGTAGTAGAATTGTGACCTCATTCATATCTTTATGCTTATCTTGCATAGATGTAGCCTATTTTCACACATTTATACTAATTCTGGATTCATATTGATAGATGTCAGTGAACAGAACTGAGGCTGAGTGACTGGTTCCTTTATTTATTTCTATTACAACCATGGAAATGAAGCCTTGTTTTTCACTGGGTTGCCTTTGTTTATAGTCTGCATTAAAGCTGCAGGAGCCAATCAAAGGAAACCAGAAGGAAAAAAAAACAGAATTTGAAAATGCACACCTTCCTTGTGCAGCTCTCTCTTCTCTGTCCAAATTAAAGATTAAATATAAATACAGATAACCCGACGTCATTTCATGCCGTTATGGAAAACTGAAGCTACTACAGTTGCAAGAAAAAGTATGTGAACCCTTTGAAATGTCCTAGTTTTCTGCATGAATTGGTCATAAAATGTGATCTGATCTGCATCTAAGTCACAAATATAGACACACACACAACACAATGTGCTTAACTAATACCATGCAAAAAATTTGAATATTTCTTGTCTTTATTGAACACAGCTGTTAAACACTCATAGTGCTGCTGGAAAAAGGAAATTAACCCTTAATGACTCAAAAAAGAGGTATTTGGAGTCAGGAGTTAGCAAACCTGAAGTCCAATCAAATAAATCAAATTTCAGCCAGGTGTGGAGCTACTTTGATCTATAAAAAACACTCAAACATTTTGAGTTTGCTATTCACAAGAAGAATCTGCATATGTGAACCATGCCTCGCAAAAAAAAAAAGAGATCTCCGAAGACCTTCAAGAACTGTTGATTTGCATGAGACTGGAATGGGTTACCTTCAGCTGTGCACCTTTTAAGAAGAAACAACCTTCACAAAATTTCACTCGTACACACAATTTATACATTAAAATGTAGAGAAATGTGTCCTCTTTCAGGCAATACATTTCAGAGGAGTGTGACTTATAGTTTTTGAGATTTTCAGCCTGAAGCAGAGAGTGGTCCCTTCTGCTCTTCCATTCACTCTAATGTTATTTCGGCTCTGGAGCCTTGGAGCAGAACGACAGCTTGTACTGTTTTCTAACTTGCCAAAATTCACTCATTTTTCACATTTTTGGCAGAAATTACATATCAGAATGTCAAGCAGACTTTTCTGCTTCTTGTGATCACATTTGTTTTGTGATATCTTTTACACCCTTCACCTGAGAAGCCTTTGTTTGACTGCTTGACTGCTAATCTTATACACAGAGTTCAACATGTATTTAACTCACACAGCTGTTACAGGAGATGCTGTTTCCATGACAACACAGCTCATTTCGATTGGTTCATTACTCTGCATTTTTTCTGGCCAGTTTACACACTTGTCAATCATTCAACTCAGACCATTTTGACCACATTCATACCTTTAACCATTTTACACCATCATATACTTTGACTTTATACAGTTTCATATCCAATACATAATGCTGTTTTCAACGTGCTTTACCTAATTCACATCTTTCCTTTTTAAAATGTTTACTGCCTTACAGCTTTTGATTGAATTTCATCATTTTCACTTTAAGGTTTTCCTTCAGATTTATTTTTTCACTTTAACAATGTTTCATACTTTAAATATTTTCTAAGCTAACTTCAGCTAAGTTCATCTAAGTTCAACTAACTTTGGCTACGTTCAGCTACCTTCAGCTACCTATAGCAACCAGTGACCCCTTCAGCTCTCCCATTGACTCTAATGTTAATTCAGTACTGAGACATTTTAACAAAAACACGCATTTAGTGGGTTATATAACTTGCAATATCTCACTCATTTTTAACTTGTTTTCAACAAATTACACGTGTACATGTCCAGCTGAGTCTCCTCTCGATCATAGTATGGATGTTTTAAAGTTACCAGGTACCTCCTTTGACCAACATGCTTCTGTTTGACGGCTTCCTCTGAGGCAAATCTCTCTACACACACTATCTTCACACAGTTTTAATTCAGTTTCATTGTTTCTTCAGATGCTTTACAAATTTTACAAGTCATTGAGTCTTTTCAAGTTTTTAACATGACATTCAGGCCAAAAAATTGTTTCACTTTTTCAAACATGTTTTACAATATTTCCTGTCTTAATCTACTTCATCTTCTGATTCAACTTAATTGTGCTTTATGCTTTGACTCATTTCAACTTCTTCAAATTCATTTTTACATTTCAACAATATTTCAAATTTAAGCCATTTCAGCTACATTCAGTCACAATTCAGGTGCAGTTCAGTTCATTTAAGCAAAGCTTTCAGCTCTTAGCAATCACACGAAATCTCTGCAGAGATTGCAATTTTTCTAGTTTTATTCTTGTGCTTGATATCATGCTGTGCAGACCTTTTTTTCCTTCTTTCTTATAAAGAAAATGGACCTGACCTGAAAAAACCTGGACAGAAACCAAAACAAAAAGAGGTTTCTAGAAACATAAAGTTAAAGGTGACACTCAAAATAATCTATGTGGAATAACAACAAAAGGAAATTGGAAATAAAAACACAATAACCATGATGCAGGCGAAATGTCAGTAACTGGATGAGATGAATAAGGCATATCTGTTTAGTTGCCAATCTGTGAAGAGCAGGAAGTTGAAACATGACATCAAATACAAATAGACACAATCCAACATCTCATGTCAGAGGGAACGGCACAGAGAGGAAACAGCACCATTACATCTGTAATGTGTCTTACTCTAGAGATATGGGAGAGGAAGGAGATAAGAGATGAGCCTCTGATGGAGAAGTGGACTTGTGATACAGCAAGAAAAACACAGTCTCAAACAAAATGATTTTTGACAAACGCACTAGAGAAGAAAGAGTTTACAGCTTAGGGATCCTGTACTTTATTCAGCCTGTGAACCTGTATTTAGCCATATTAAACATATGGCTATAACAGTTAAGTGTTCAATAATGGGGCTGTTTTTTTTTGTTTTGTTTTTTTGAATAAAGTTAAAAAAAAAAAAATAAAGTTTCCACTCCATTGTATACCTGCATAACACTATGGACACCTTTCACACACATGGAAAAGTGATGCTCTGACAAATGTATTGATGTTTTTACAGCATTCATTCAGCAGTCATTGTATTAATCACGTATAGCCTCAGTAACACACATGGTGGAAATCCAATGGAAACCTAAATACACAACAGCCTTTTAACTAGCACACCTCTCATGAAGGGCTGTCAGAGGTAACTTGACAGCATTACTATTATTATTATTATTATTTGTGGGAGCTAAAAACACCTTAAATGGTGTGCGGCTACCTCATTATGTGTTTTTTGACATGTGGAATGTGATTTCACATAGAGTTATGGGATTCATTAGAAGTGTTTCTTTTCAATAAATATTTTCCTTTGGACTCTTTTGCATTTGTAAGAATAAGAATTAGAAAGAAAGAAGAAGCATCATGCTGATGATGATGTTTGTCATGGCTTACACTGCTACAGGGACAGCACCAATGTGTCATGTTTCAGCACCTTGATACTGAACAACTCTTTGCACAGAAGGTGGAAGTTCCCTTTGTTCCTGTTAATGGTGCACACCAGGCTCTTGTTTTTGGAGTATTAGTACACTGGTGAGTGGGACAGAGGTGAAAAAATAGTCGGTGGTGATATTTCTTACCAAATATTATTTATTATTTTAATAAATAATATATAAATAAGAAATGTTATTTTAATATTATTTATTACCAAACAAGTGCTCCACCATCACCACATTTTCTCCCAGGTTTAGCATGGCTAGTCAAGTCTGTTCCATCTGTTCCCAGGTATGGGAAGCCATTCAGCATGTATTTGCTGTCTACCAGCCAAAATGTGATCCCAGATTTGGCTTGTTGGTCTTATATTGTGTGAAGGAGCATCTGGCTGTTGTCAGGAACAGTTGCTCATCCACTGATATGTGCAGCACATGTTTCAGCCAGTGGCATGAAATTAACTTCTGTATGAACCAATCCCATTCCCCCCTCAGGTGTGCGAATTTGTCAGTGGTCAACCAGCAACAGCGGGTCTCTTGTTGATTGATTTGTCAAAACCAGTTCCTTGACAATGTCGTAATGAAAAATGCATTACCCGATTGCTCTGACCTGAAACGTCAATGCACCCTTCACAAAAGTGAAGGGAAATGAAGAGACATCCCAGGTGGCTCTATCTTCACCCGCACTACACGCTTCAGCAGTGGTGCATTCATGGACGTGCTGCAAAATTCTGCCATCACAAAGACATATAAACACTGTGTTTGTCATAGATGTTGTGCCACAGGTGTAATGCCAGCTGTCAGACAGGATGTTTTGTATGTGTCGTCTCCCTGTGCCTACACCAGCCTCTATCCCTCTATTCCTGATCTCATGGGCTTGTGACAGCAATGGATCAGCAATGGCACCCAAAAACTTAACAAAGTTAAATAACGAATCCATCTGTCAGAATCTTTGACCCTTTAGCTCAAATGTGCACTGACATTCCAACATTTTTGTTTCATGTATACATACCAAAGTGATTGTGGGACCTTATTGCAAACTTCCATATGTCTTAGTTGAATAGGCTGCACCTGGCAAATCTAGGGGGCGCTCCAGCATACCTGCTGTTGTAGAGCACCAATATGCTCTAGCACGTGATATTAACAGAAACATGGAGCCAAGCTGCAGATTTGAAATAAAAGGGTTTGAAATTGCTACTGCCATAAGTGCCTAACACTTTGGGCATGGCCTGCTTGGCAGGTTGGGGGTTAATCTGAACAAACTCTGATAAATTTTACTATTTGAACACTACTCTTCATATTGTGAAAAAAACTGCCTGGTTCTAGGATGGTATGTTTCCACCAGCGGGCCTAATCTTAGGTATCAGACGGTATGTTTTTAGTCAATTTTTCTGAGTCCAGTAGTCTTGTAGAGACCCAGGGGAAGGAATAATTAATTGTGTTTTGTTGCAGGTGGTGAACGAGTTGAGACATTAAAAAATGTTTCAGGATTAAGCAGGACAGATGCAACCTCAGCCTGGTGTTGCGGTTACAAAAAAACTAAACAAAAAAAGATCAGGGAAGCTGCAGTTCTTTATAGTTTTTTTTTTAGCATCTTTGGGCCAAAATTCATCCATAATTACTTTTCAGCATAATGTAATTCAAGTGGCCTGAGAGGAAACAAGAATTCTATCCACTTCTATGGAGTTGTGTCTGTCCCAGGATGCAGACGTGTCTGATCACAGGTGTTCTCAGACACGTGTGGTTAAATACGTGATTGACAGCTGTAATTACTGATCGCTGATCAGATTCTATCAGATGTGACTCTACTGCTTTACTTGGTGTCTTGAAACAGAAGCTTGGAAAACTGTCTTCTATTTTTCCACAGCGGCATGAAACAGAGTCATATCATCTATCTTTATACTGTATTTACACTTTTGATTTGGATAGAGAGGAGAGAGCTGCAGAGGGAAGGTGTGCATTTTCAAATTCTGCCATTTTTTCCCACTGATTTTGCCTCCTGCGGCTTTAAAAATAAAGCAAGAATAAACTATTGCTTCTGCACACTCACATATTACCTGAGAACATACAGTACATTAGCTATCATTTCTCCCACTGTTGTGCTTACAGGCAGGGGGTTAAGGCTGATTTGTTAGTTATTTGTGTTCTCTCAATTTAGTAATGACCTTTGAAATTATACACTTTTCTCTAACGTCATTTGTTCCTTTATGTAATACTCTGAAATGACTTAATGGAGCTTATTCCTTCTGTCTACTAACGGGCAGAAACGTGGATTCTAATGGCTTCCAAAGAAAATGCAACATGTGAAATGCAGTCATTCGTACCCCTTTAAAGCATTAGATGACTGTGCTCCAAAACACCTCTGTGATTTGTTGACTTCTTATGTACGTGTGTCCTGTTAGACTAGTAAATGGAGCCCTTTCCATTATTCTGGTCATAAATGAGGACAGAGCCACCCTATTTGGAAAGCTTTAAAATCTAATACATCTAGTATGTCTCTATTGGTTTTACACTGTATCATTTTTGCCTTTTCATGTTTTCTTCTTCTTCTAATATTTTTGCGTGCTCTGTCTATTAGGATTTCACTTCATCCCTTTTTTGTATACATAACCTTTTGCTTTATAACTCTAGACATGATGGAATGATTAGTGTCAAAAAGCATACATCGGAAAGCCTACATCCAACTTTGTTGTTCCACACGATGCTTAAAAGGTTTATGAATTGGATTTCTATGACATTTTTCTCCAAAACATCTGTGACAAATCCTCTGTAATCATCACTCCCCTGTGTGTCATGGCTGTAGATGACTTTCTGTCTTTCTGTGTGTGAACTAAGCTGCTTCGGGGTGTAATAACTTTTGGATGAAGAGCTGCTGGGTGCCGGCAAGCTAAATTTAACTCTCCTCTAAATGGCTAGGAATATAAAATGGTCCAAAATGAATGTCTGCTGTGCTGACCCCGCTGAGTAGCTATGAAAGAGACACTGCATGGCGGGAGGGAAGTAATCGCGACCACTAATCCACTATGTTCACATTCACAAGTGAGTGATGGTGATACTGATTTAGAAAGCCTATTTCTGGAAGCTGTGGGTGAGTCATACTTGAAAAGACCATTTTTCTTTCTTTTCTTTTTTGTAGCATACCTGTAGGAAGGACATTCATGTATTTATGTAAACGAGAGTTGTTGGGAAGTTTACTTTTGAAATGTATAGATTATTAGTTACGCTGTTAAAAATCTAATAAGTAATGTAACTACATCAATTACTTCAAGATAATGACACTTGTGATTACTTAAGGTCTTAAACTGGGAAAGTCCTAAACATTCATTCATTCACCTCACAACAGTACTCAAAATGGGTTAATGTCTAACTTGTAATAAAGGTTTTTCAAGTTCAATATGTAACATTTGGTTGTGCTTACATGAAGACTGTAATAATGACGACAGTGAACCATGTGGGTGAATCATGTTGGACACATAGACTGTATATAAAAGACAGACAAACCCTCCGTGACGTCACCCATAGATTTTTTGAAGAGCAGTTTTGAAGCTTATTTGTGGAGGCTCTGGCCATTGCCATGTTGGTTCTGTCTACTGCCAGCTAATCCAAAAATGGACTAAAGAGGTGGAGCGTGAGTGGAGCTAAGGCAGGGTGAGTGAAACCTGTAGCTGAAACACACCATGTTAGTGTAACTCCTTAAACATAACTACAGCAGAGCTGCCCGTCAGTGAGAAAAATACGTTTTATTCAATAAACAAGAGTCTAAATGTCCGACTCAGCAGCTGAGCTAACACTAGCTGTTAATCAAAGCTCACACAGACACAGACTCACCTGTCAGTTACAGAGGCCACGCCCTTTATTATACATACCTTTAAGCCTTAATATAATCTAAATGGTTCAGTTATCTAAAAATTAACCCCCCATACAGTTGTCACAGAGGGGGAAATGCACTATAGAGACCAAAATAATTTTTTGCACCAGGCTGTAGACATGTTAATTTCAGCTGTGAAGTTGGTCATTTTAACAAAGGGGTCTCTGAGGACTGACTCTGTTTTGGACAATATGTGTATCTGCATCACCTTGTCTCCTCTCCTACAATTACTATGAAAAGAACAATGTCTTTTTCCCTCCTAAGTGGGAGCAAATAACACAAAGAAAAGATGCAAATAAGAGCAAAGTGGCTGCAATTAAAGGAACTGAAATGCAGCCATGTGTGTGTTCACCACAGGTTTATGGGTGTCATGTGTTCACAAGCCACAAACAGGTGAGAACATCTGTCCGTCAAGCTGTTTCCATGTGTCATCCTGTACAAAAAAAACATCTGATCAAATCACAAAGCCTGACTCTCAGACATGGGTAGATCTCAGTTCCCCTTATTACAACCACCTTTTCCCTCACTTTCATATTTTCTTTGTGTTTTATTTTCTTTCAGTGAGGAGTGCAGGAGACACCAATATCCAGGGGTTTAACTAAAACTGAGTAAATCCAGATTACCAAATCAAAGTCAGCCTAACAATGGCTGTCCTGGATAATCAAAGCTGGTTACAAGCTCCAGCAGCTCTGTTATCTGTGGATTACTGATCCAGCTCAGAGTGCTTCATATGAAAGGGGCTGAGTTCTTAACCACAAGCAACATCATCAAAACCATGTACGGAATACTTACAACATGAAATGAAACCAAGGGGAAAGGACTTCTGCTAGCACTTATTTCTGTCTCTTATATAAGAAATGGAGACTTCCAGCGGTGCGATGTTCATAAAGGACACAAACGTTTGAGCTCTGCTGACCAACATACCAAATGACATTTGAACAAAACTCAGCAACAAAACATGCCCAACAACACCACAAAGATGAGTGCTGGCGATATACCCTCCAGATATCAGTTCAGAAACAAAGAAGGGGATGAAAAATCGTCACAAACAATTGAAGCTAACAAGCTAGCAAAGACACCGAAGCTGCCGCTAAAAATATGGAGGAGATGCTGCTGACGTGGCTCGGTTGCAGTGTCCTGATCCACGCCTTAATTAGTCCGATAAGATAAACTTACTCTTTTGAAGTTAAACTAACAGTTTCCGCTGTTCCTA
>JAPQRN010001188.1:0-13344 GCA_037367275.1 Coranthus polyacanthus | reverse complement strand
AAAAAGAATTTATTGACTTAGTATTTTTAGAGAGAAGTTCAATGTAGGCCTCTTTGGAGCCGGCATCTAGGCCACCCCACCCCCGTCGCCCCTGTGCTGCTGCGTTAAGGGCCTGTCAACAAAAACATCCTGATGTGTACATCTGTCAATAACGATGACCTGTGTCCAGTTACATGCCTGCCGTTATTTAGCCGTTAAAGCACGACACGGTGTGTGATCGTGTGCTTCACGGGCTTTTAGCGTTGCAGGACTGAAATCTGATGCACGACTATAATTCAAAACCTACGCTCTAGGTATCGATAGCCGGGCCGTACTCCCCTTAACCTCCTCACATGAAGCATTAACCAAAGCCCTAAGCTTCCAAAAAATATTAAAAAGTGATGCTTTAAACGTGTTTTAATGGAAGTGTACAGAAAAAGGTGTTACGGACACGTTCAGACATTGTAACTATGCCGCGCTGAACATCATGTTAAACGCAGGTCAACCAAAATATAGGCCTGGTTAAAGTTAGCTGTGGAAATGTCAGTGTATATTTATGTGTGACTGATAAGTAAAAGTTCAGTAGGTGCCAGGTGGTAGGGATGGGTACCTGGAACCGGTCTAAAATTGGCACTGGAATGTTCCTGGTAAGAACCGAATTAGCCACCAAGGATGCTGCTGTCGCTATTTAAGCATAGTTCTCTTTAGCTAATTTGAACAGAAGAATTTGAAAATTATATTACATTGCCAAATGCCAGCCGCTTACGTTCATGAATGTCATGCATCAGGGTTTTTCCTGGCTCAGAATGAAGCAGGGGTGGCACTATTCTAATTGTTTGCACGGTGCCTTCACCTGGCTCAAGCATATCACAAGCAGCGTCAGGAGGTCTAATAATTATAAGATTAAAGAAAATTACCACTATTATGACATAACAGTATGTTACCCACTATTACTGCTACTGTTATCAAACAAACATTTCATCAATTCAGCAAAATCTGGGAATATATGTCAAATTTACCGTGATTGCAGATGTACTGTTTATCTTATCTCCACACACACAGTTTAGGCAGTCAGCAGACTTTGTTAGAGGTCTTATGGGTATGGATAGAGGGTATGGTAGACCCTTTGGCACCCTACAAGAAAGCTCCAGCAAAAAAGCCTCCTTTCTTAACTAGTAAAGTAATATTTCTAATTCACAGAGTGCAATGCTGGTCAGAAAACAGGGTTTTCCGTGAAGACTCCCATCAGAGTTTTGTGGAGAGCCGGAAGTGGCACAAAATTTGATAAAGGTAGCCGCCTCGTAATTTTCTAGGTAGGAAAACCTCTGTATTAGAACTGGACCTCCAACATGGTGCTCATTCAACTCTCAGAAAGGTGCACACTTGACATGATGCTGAAAAAAGTCTCAGGCTTGTGGCTTCTGGCCATAAAAATGCCCCAAATTATCCTTTTGCTTCCACGTTTTTGGATCCATAGAACAGGCGCACCAGAGACTTCGCCAGCCAAGACGGTTAACTTGCATTCAGCACGACGTACAGATGAATGGGATAAAATAAAACACATATGCCATGCATTCAAATTCACATACTCCCATACTATTTAGTATGCCAGAAAATGATTTAGTATGCCCAAAATACCAGGATGTCATACAGCATCCGGTTGCATTTTGCAGCTTCTTTTTCAAATCTGTCCATCTGTCAGTGCCTTTTACATTTGAAATCAATTGTCTCAGCTATTTCAAGTCAGTTTACTTTGAAACTTGGTAGGTAGGTTGTTATATTAGAGATGCTGCTGATGGAAGGATAGCGGATGCGTAGTTGAACTCACGGATCTTGTTTACTTGTTTGTTTGTATGCTTTTTCGTTTTCATGTTGTTTTGTCACGAACCGCTAGCAGGTTAAACTCGCGTTTCACGTCTCGTTTAGTGTCCACTCTTATCATCAATTGCACACAGTTCAGCACACAGCACAGGCCACTGGAGATTCAGGCAAGACACTTTCACAACTACTTGATAGCGGATTGAATTGGACTTAGCACTGCTGAAACAGAATTGAATGGAGTGCAGGTGTTGTCACAAACCATGGCTGAACTGTAATCCTACAGGGAGCTCATACACCAACAGATTCGACAGAGAATGTCATCTTATTTACCTGTACATAGTAGTAGTCAAAAAGAGCAATATCGGCTGATACTGAAGTTTGGCCAATAGATGAATGCATCCCTAGAAATAATTAATTTCAACCCAGTTATTTTACAAATGTGTGAACTGACATTTACTTTAGAAGAAAGGCAGCATTATGTTAGAATTTTCTTTTAAGAAGGGGTGGCAGGTGCTTTCCCACTCTTCACTCAGGATCTGGAGTCCCTGTACTTATGTCACTCACTCTCACAGTCCAGGACTTCAACTCTATATGAGCCCAAGAGGAACGTAGAAGTAGTGTAAGACACCGCACACACATACACACACACACAAAGCTGTTCTGCTGTTCCTCCACAGTCAGAGATGATTGCTGCAGTTGTTGGATTTACCAAGGCTGCTGGTTTATTGCTGTGATTGTAGACTGTGAGCTTCCTACCTTCAGGATCTGTGTGTATGTGTGTGTCCATCACATATTTGTCTGAGCCCAAAGGAGCTTTAACCTGTGTCACGACGTGCCATTGATAAACACTGATCAGCTATTAGAGATGTACGATACATCCGGCTCATAACCTGTAGTCTCTTAAGACGATACAGGACACGCAGGATATATTTTTAAAAGTACAATTTAAAACAAACCAGTGTCATAGAGTTGTCATTTAATCTTTAGTAAAATGTATTAAAAAATTCCAAAATACTAAAATAAAAAAGGGGGGGGGGGCGCTATATATCTATTATAAACAGTGCCTTAATTCAGATGAAGGGTAAATATAAGAGCTTTGGTTGAAAAGCTATTATCAAACTCCAACACCTGAGATGCCAAGACTAGAAAACTGCTTCAACATATGTTCACACCTGGCATTAAAATGCGTCTCCACATGCATCTTGTGCAATCCCTTGTGATCAGTTCTCACTTCTCTGCTCTAAATGCAAATAAACGAGCTCATCTAATAGCCGAAAATGTTGAAAAACAAGCTTTCTTTTCCTGAAGGCATTTTGGATGCAGCACAAGCTGTCCAAGTTTAACAGACTGACTTTGTAACATTTCTATGCTGTTCAAAGGCCGTCGGCAAGTTTTTAAGGTGGAATGTTTTCGTGCCTGTCATTGAACACCTTAAATGTTGATATGAGAACTTTGACTATTCCATTTATATTATGTTTTTTTGGTTTTGTTGAATGACATGCACGTTAGAGATGATTGGATCTTCAAGCTCTTCAAACATGTTTATGGGTTTCAACAGGATTATCTGTATGGATAACTGTGAATATTGTTTTTCCTCACTTAGAGGAAGGTTGGTAGAGCGTTGTTGCGGTGTATTCAGGCAGCACTACACATATGAAGCACTCGTAATACATCTCTTTGGGCTTCTTGAAACTTTCAGACATTTTCAAAACACTTAATTTGACGCCATTTAGACATTAATCGGCACCAATAGGGTGTTTTACAAACCATTGGTGTCTGCAGAACCTGCCTTTTCCCTGTTAGAAACTATCGTTATTATATCAACCTTCAAAAATCCGATGAGTAGGTGGTCCTTCAGTGTGTCCCAGGACTGATTTGGGTTCACGTCGCTAAAAGACAGTAGCTTTATGCGGCCCAGACCACCTCCTTCTGCGGCTCAATGTATCTTGAGTACGTTCACACCTGGCATTAGAGCTGTCCACTCTCCTGCTGTTGGAAAACACACTCATTTGCAATGGCAAGATATGCTTTTGCCAGGGGTGTAAACATGAAATAATAGTGAGCCTTTTTCTCTAGAAAGGCTGAAGTGGACAGCTGGTGAACATGACTGTCTCGTGGTCTTTTGTTCTACTGGACTCTGCTGGCTCTCTGGGAGTTAAAGAGTCACCAAGGAGCTGTCCTCTTTGCAGGAGGTTGGTCCTCTAAAGCCACCCCTGTGTCTCTCAGATAAAGTTCTTTTGCTTCATTTGTGAGGTTTTCGCTTGTATATACAGGCTCCTGCTGCACAGCCCTGATGTGTTTCTACATTCAGGAGTAGAAAAACATCTTTAAAAGGATTCAGTCTAATGCATTTTACGCTCGTGCTGCATTTTAAAATTAAACATTATAACATGATTTTAACATTCATTGCAGGGCTGTGCCCAACCCAGGCGATTCAGTTTGTAACAATAACAAGTAAGTTCAATCATGTGTCCATGTTCTATGTGACATTACCTACATTACAGTGTTTACAGTACATTTTCTACATCACTTCTATTACCTACATTGCCTTCATGTCTTGCTTATATATATATGCACATCATTTTGATGTGACCTGCGTTAGCACTAAAACTACGTATGTACCAAGTAGTTTTGATCTCATGTGAAATAGCCGAGAAAATGGATCTGAACGTAACTGGGACGGATGGATGGACCCACCGACCAATATACCTTCGCATAGAGATGTGTGAAATAATAAATAAAACCGTAATCTCAGTCAACTGAAGGGTCTCTCGAAAGATGATTCAAACCATTGGCTTCTCAGGGGGCAGCCCTATATTGTAGTCTTGTATCCATACACGTTTATTAATCAAAATGAATAAATACCTGATTGTGCTGCAGCTGCTATTCTTTGTCCCCGAGCTGCTCTAAAACAGCCTGGCGCTGGTTCTGGCCAACACGAGGCACAGCTCTAAATCTGGGTCCAGAACTGTCATAAAACATCCCTGTTGTACCCGTCTTCAAGCTTCTCTGAGATTGTCCAGTCCGTCCTCTGTATGTAAGTTTTCTTTGTTGCCTGTCATACTCATGTGGGTCAGATGCAACATCAGTGACACTGTAGGGGATTTATTTTATCACAGAGCTTTTTCGTGGCTGTTTGTAGTGGACTGAGCAACTTCACGACGTCCTCTGCGTCATGTCACGATGCCGTTGCCATCCACAATGTCACTGTGTGTTGGGTCAAAGTTCCTCCAGGTGCTTCAAACTTTACGTCGGGGAGGTTTTGTTGGATTCCAAAGTTGCGGTAGAGCTGCTGGTTCTGTCGAGAAATGCCACAACTCTTCTCACGGAGTCTGGCTAACGGTTAACACAGGGACCCCACCGTCCTACTAGACTAGATTTAGTCCCAGCCCGGCTTCTGTCGATGCTCAGTGTTTCCCTCAGATACGGGACACCCAGGTATATTGACAGCCCCCAAAGCATATTTAGTGCGCCATTTTAACATTTTTACTTTGGCTCAGATTTTCATTTCAACAAGCGGTGATATTGGTTGATTTGGCTTTCTTCTGTTATGAACCATCATTATTAAATTGGCCTGTTAATAATCCACTGTCTGTCGACCTCTATAAGCTAACATGACAAAATGTGCGTCCGACATTCGCTAACGTCCTTAACTTCCGGAGACTTAAATTGGGACTTCTCCGGCCATTCTGTCAGAAATCTGTACCTGAACTCGATCTGAACCCGTTTCAAGTCCGACATCGTGGCTTTACAGAGACAGAAAAAACATTACACAAACTCCCGCAGGTTAAAAGCGTAATATTTGGTGATGTCAAGCAGTGATGTTCATGCTGAGAGTATGAAAATGTGGGCCCATGTTAATATTCTATTTATCAATATGGATCAGTATCAAAAGCAATATTTCGATTCTGTTTTTTTGCCGTGTCACTTAGCCTTAGTTGCGTAGAGCTTGAAACGTAAAGCTGGAATCTCGTACAAACCCTAGAAAACTCCAAAGCCGGTGTGCATCTCTTTCTGTTTGAGAAGAAAGAAATCTGCATAATCAACTCTTAATTAGAAAATTCATTTCAGAGTGGGAGTGGGTAATACCTGTAACTTGGTACTAATTGATTTGTGTGATGTTAATGAATGTGTGTAAAGCAATAAAGCAGGGAGCTGTCAGTGCTAACTGTAGTCAAATGAAGGGGGAGTGGGGAAATGTTTGCTCCTGGGTTTTTAATTAGTCTCAGAGTTAGTTGTAGAAATGGCCCAGCAGTCAGCGGCAGTGCAGCTGTGACTAATCCAGCCAGTGAATAAGCAGTGTGCACATCACTGCTGCATTGCTGTGCTGCATTTAGCCAGGTGCTGCACAAGGTCACCTCAGTCAACTTGTCTGAATGCGGTCCTCATGCTCATAGTGCTCTGAAGGACACTACGAGGATACTAGAGTTAGAGGTGATATTTGTGAGCAGTTACGTGATGAATCCCCAAACTGATATACCTTTTTTATTACTATAAAGAAACACGGATGATTATTTTTGGTTCACTATTTTTACTAAAATTCTGCTGCCGTTTTTTTTAAATTGAAGTGATTATCAAAAATAAATACAGTCCAAGAGATTATTATTCAGTGTCATTCATCTGAAACAATCCTTACGATGACGTGTATAGCTATAGAAAATACGTATTCCTTTTTTATTTAAAGCCCCATTCTCAAGTTAATCACTGCTTTTTTAGCTGTGTCATTGTACACGGCAGGCTATAAACCCTGACAAGCACTGTCACCTGTCTGCTTTGTGCCGGGCTGAATGCAAGTGAAGTCAGCTTAACTCTAATAATATATATATGTGGAAATGTTAGACTTGTTATATAGGCTGTGACTGGAGTAACTGGGACATCCAGAAAAAACTTATTTTGGGAGATGCTGGGGCAATTTTCTGAATGTATGTATGAGACTAATGTTGACTATTTATCAGAGGTCCAGTGTGTAGGATTTAGGGCATTTAGGAGGATCTAATTGCAGAAATGGCATATAATATTCCTAATTATGTTTTCATTAGTGTATAATCACCTGAAATTAAGAACCGTTGCGTTTTCATTTCCTTAGAATGAGCCATTTATATCTAGAGAGGGAGTCCGCCATGTTGCCCTGCATGTTTCTACAGTAGCTCAGAGAGAACTTGGCCTTCTTTGGGACCACCGTAGAGGACAATTATTTTTCATTGCCAACCGTCAATAATGTAGTGATCACCTAATCTCCTGCTGGCTGTACTGTTGTACTGGTAAACCAACACAAGCATTCGAGAGTTTGCGCTTAATTCAGCAAAACAGCGTAGCGCAAATGGACAAAATGATCATGTTTTAAAGGCTGATTTGTGTTCCTCAGTGAAAGTCGAAGAAACCAGGCAATTATGTGTTTTTTTTTTAAACCCATCTTTATGGTCAGAACATGGCAGAACACTTCAGAATATTTCACAAATCTCAGAGGTAAAACATTCAAAACCGTTGTAATGATAAAATCTTTCTTCTACATCAGAATACGTGTGAGTAAAATGAAGAGAAACGGCAAAACAGTGAAGCTACCGTTGTGAGCCTTTGGTGCAGTCTACACGCTGAATCGCAGGTGTCATCTTCAAAAAGAGCATTGATAAATATCTACACAATACCCATAGTCAATCTCTGTGCTGACATTGCTAATGTTAACCTCTTCCTTTTTACCATGTTCACTACTGATGTTACATGGTGACATTTGCTGATCTACACCACAGTCAGAACTTACGAAATGGCATCATTTGTCCCAAGTGTAATTTTAATCTAAGAAACAAAAAGTACGATGATTGGCTTAAGTTTTTAATTACCCCCCAGTTCATCTTGAGGGGAACATTAACACCTGACAATTCATTTACTGACCATGCATTGCAATGCATTTTACTCATAACAAAGAAAGTCAACATCAAAGTTATGCCAGAGGCAAAGTCATCCCAGTCAGTTGAGTGAAGCCTCTGGACACCATGCACAACTTCCACAGCTATCCGTTTAATGGATGTTGAGAGATCTCAGTCTGGCCCACAGTTGTGCACCCAACAGTGTTTCCGTCATAAGACGGCGAGCTGGACTAGAACATTCCCAGCACAGTTGGTTAAGTATCAAGAGTGGGATGCATAGACAATTACTCCCTCTGAAGAAACTGCAAGTGTAGACACAGAAACCAGCAGCTAAGCAGTTACAACCAGCTTAAATGAAGAGAATCAGATAAACGAGGTAAAAAGCCATGTTGGTGTGGTGAGAGCTGAGTTATTTGAAGTCTGACAGCAAACAGATTGGGGGCGGATGTTTGGAAAACAAGAAACATGACCGTATTATCTGCTTTTTCAAGAACCTACGGCTGAGATATTTTACACTGTAGATACAGAAACATTGGATTTCTGTGCCTTGTGATGTATATTAATAGAAAAGAATCATTGTAACATATTTTCTATGTAGTATCTCCAAGCCGTAACCACATGTTGGTTGCACGAAGGCCCTGATCTGATATATTTTAGCTAGCTGGTCTGCATTGTGCTTTTGATCTGCATTTGACGGATGTGGCTCTGCAGATGGACCAACATCCGTCACTAATATCTGAGCACAGTCTCCACTGCTGCTCCCATTCCATCCTGTAGTTTGCCCCAGTATGTAGTCCATCCTTGGCATTGTGAAGAAATCTCCAGTGATGTGTTCCCAGAAATAGCATCTGTAACATCTTAACCATATGTAAACAAACCTTCCAACAATGATGTATTAGTCCCTGAAATACCCAGAATGCAGTATGATCGAGCAACAGATTTGTACTTTTGCTTAGTGTGATTCAGTGTTGGCTGGCAGGGATTAGTGCAGCCAACTCACGATGAGTGCAATGTAACTGTACTCACTTTTGGTACCAGGTACTTAGTAAACCCCCCCCCGTAGCTGGTTGTCATAGCGACTCTGCATGAAACCACCGTGATGGCGTCTTCAGTGCAACACAAAACTTTGTCTTTGTCAGGTCACATTTGCATTAGGGTGGCAGCCTATGATTGTTTTCATTGTTGATCAGTCTGTTAGTTATTTTCTCGATTAGTCCGTTGTTTGGTTTATAAAATGTAAGAAAAATGTGTTTCCCAAAGCCCAAGATCCCCAAAGATAATCAGTTTACTGTCATAGTGGAGGAAAGAAGATGGAATCGGAGAATCTTGACCTTTTTTTCTTACGTTGGCGATTAATTTAATGGTTGACAAGTAATTGATTAATTGAATACTCGTTGCACCTTCTCATTAGACAATAGCATGGTTTTGCAGGTTGCTATAAGCTGTGGGGTAGTTTAATAAATTAATACATATAGTATAGGTGACAGTGAATAGAGTGTAGTCGCTTGGCTCTTTAAAAATGGTTTGTTCAGGCCTGTCTCGCGCAGTGGCGATGCAGTGATCGTGACGATTCTCTCTGACCAATGAGCAGTCTGCAGTGTTTTCACCTCAGCTTGTTGGAACCTTGATGGAGGTGATACCAAATAAAGTATCAGGTACTAGGGCTGTAAAAATTATACTGCCATTATGTTACCACATATTACAAATGCAGTGAATCACAGTTTTTTCATTTTCACTAAAAAGAAAAATCTAAAAATGATGATCTGATGTTTGCTAGGGTCTGTACCAAACAGGCATCCATCACTATTTCCATGTCTTTTAATGGCGTCATCTCATAGCGTCTTCTCTTTCTGCTGTATTTCAGTGGTACCTGAGTGGAGAATAAGCGCCACCAAATCTTTACCTCGAGGTGCTCAACTACTAATATTCAAGCGACTGCATTTTGATGAACATTTGTTGACATTAACGTCATGGATTTAGTTGCAAAGCCAAGCGCCACAGCAATGTGGGCACAGTTTGATCTTAAGCCAAATGAAAAAGGAGAGCCCAATAACTTGAAGGAGGAGATTTGTCAGATTTGCAGCAAAAAAAGGCAAACAGAAATGTTATTTTTATTTGTATGTTCCAGTTTTCAATGCCTATAAATGGCTCTTTGATGTATGTGTGTAATAACTAAATTGTTAGGCTTATACTGTAACAGGGACAGAAAAACACGATGGTTATTTTCAAGACTTTGTATGATAATTAATCATCAGCTGCTATATGATGGTGAACATGTGATGATCCTCTTAGAGCAGAACGGTCTCTCTGTTGGATATTGATCGTCCTGCTGGCCGTCACGTTCAGCCCCATTTTAAGATGTCTGCGTTACCTCTGCTGCCTTGCTCTGACTAAATGTCTCATGTTCCCGCTGCTTTTTTTTTTTTTTTTTTCTTCTTTTTCTCTCGTTTGGCTGGTGAAACAGTGTATGCCCCACCCTGTGGTCTGAAGTTCTGCACTCGGTCTTTTCTTGTCAAAGTGCCAGGTCTTAAAGGAAGAGATTTTCCTCTTTCTGCTCTGAAACACCGGGGCAGCTGCTCCTCCTCCTCCTCCTCCTCCTCCTCCTCCTCCTCCTCCTCCTCCTCCTCCTCCTGCTTCTCCTTCTCCTCTTTACCTTCCACTCCTACTCTCTCTCTTTCTCTCTGACAGTCATGTGACGTCTTGACCACTAACGGCTACATATTAAGAGATAATTCCATACCCTGAGGTTACAAACCGGCTTAGACTGGCTCAGTGCATTCTGACTACGCTCTGTTCCCTGGGCAAAAATAAATAAATTTTCAAAAAAAAAAAAAAAAAAAAAAAAAAAAAGGAGAGACGCAAATTACGTCTGTGCCTTTTTTAAAGGAACATGAGACTAAGTTGCAGCAGATCTGCTAAAGCAACAAAGAGCACACGCCTCTGTAGTCTGACTGTAAGGAATAAACTGTTGTATTTGTTATTGTGTATTTTTCCTCAGGGGACACAAATATACCATGTAAACCTTGAGACAGCAGCTCTTCTGTGACTGGTGTTTTCTAACGGAAAATGTTTGAAAGACCTTTTGCTAGAACACGGAGAGTAAAAGCCGAACGATGAATTTAGTGTCGTAAAACCTAAACAGCCACAAGGAACTACACAAAGGTCACCAACCGTGCATTAGTTTACATGTCAAAGTCAAATTCATGTCCTGTCCAGATTTACTTTGGAGACCAGAAACTTTGATACGTGGTGCAACAATTTGCTCTGTGGAATGAAGTCCATGTTATGATACACATTCAGTGTCCACTATTATGTCCAGCAGACCAGAAGTGGCAAAAGTAGATGTTTTATTTATTCAAGTAGAAGTACAGAAACTTGTGTGGAAAATAGAAAGCAGAAGTACTGATTCATTTTCTTTCCTGCAATGAAAGTGAAAAAGTACAGACTCTGAAAGGTATTCAGTGTGTAAAAGTACAAAAGTAGACCTTTTGAAGGACGTTTCTACCAGCTGTTGAAATCTTAAAGTTGTGAAGTTGAGCAGCAATGCAAAATAAAAATCACCGATAATGCATTAAAATGAAGTAACAAGCCTATTTTGAAAGTGTTAGGAGTAGAAAGTACAGATATTTGTGTTGAAATGTGGGGAGTCAAAGTAGAGAGTTGTTGGAAAGTACAGTAACAAAGTATTTGTACTTTGTCTCTTCCCACCTCAGCAGTAGACATAATGAAAGGTTGGTCTTGTAGAGCCACGTTGAGTATTTCCTCCCTGACAGCCTGTCCTCCTGTGCTTCTCCTCCTGCTGTAACGTTATCAGTAGCAGAGTACTGAAGGGCTCTGACCAGGACTAGTTTACCCGGCATCAGCAGCAGAACTGCATCGCCGCCGTCGCCACATTCAGGTAGCAGCGTGTCCCCGTAGGAGAAGACACTAACAGCCAATCAGTTCTCACCACGTGGTATCTCTGTCACTGTCACAGGTTTATCGTTTACTTTCTATAAGGAAGTACTGCCTACGTCTACCACGTGTTTCCTCAGGGCAGACATATGTGGCCATTGTATATACAGCACAACCTGTAACTGCTGTGACACTTGGACAGTGTTTGAATGTGTGAATCGATTCTTATGGAAATAGACATAGATTTAAAAAAAAAAAAAAAAAAAAAAAAAAGGTCTAAGAGCTTTGTCAATGTTGGACCGAAATAAAACGAGCTATTTGGACCCGACCCCGTCCTCACAACCGCTGCCAAATAAAAGAGACAATCTCCAATAGAGATTGAGGTGTATAGGGCATTTCAATACCAGTACTGACACAGAAACCTGGGCTTCAATACCGGTTCCTAAAAACCCGATTTTTATTATGTTTTCTTTCTTTCTCTTTCTTTCTTCTTCCCTGGTGATAATTTCAGTTGTGACGGTTCCCTTATGAACCTGGCAATCGATGAGGTTGTTTACCCCTTGATCAATGAAAAACATTTTTTTAACAAGTATCATCATTGGGGATGGGTATTGTTCAAAAATGTCTGATACGGGTACCTATACTGACACCTCAGCATCGATACCGGTTTGAACGATATGTTTTCTGATACCAGTTTTCCATTTTAACAGAAAGAAAAGGACGACACATTATGGTGCAAATCTTTAGTTTTATTTTTCAGCTTCATCAGCATTTGTTTGCGCTCAAAGCAGTTTCATAACATGATAAATATAAACATCTTTACCACGATATGAGTTTAATTAAATGATCTGTTTTAAACTCTTTAGTTTTACGTTTCAGTACTTTTGCATTTTTTCCACTCAAATCAGTTTCCCATCCATCCAGCTCGACTCTGAGCTCTCCCCGGATGGTCGAGCTCCTCACCCTATCTCTAAGGGAGAGCCCAGTCACCTGGCGGAGGAAACTCATTTTCACCACTTGTATCCGCGATCTTGTTCTTTCAGTCACTACCCAAAGCTCGTGACCATAGGTGAGGGTAGGAACGTAGATCGACCGGTACATTGAGAGCTTCGCCTTTGGGTTCAGCTCCCTCTTCACCTTCAAGTCAGTTTTACAACATAAAAAAATTAACCTGTGTTACACAACTTGAGCATAATATAATTAATAAAAGTCATATACATTCTGCATGCACTGACACTGATGAAATTTGCTGCACAGGTATTGAAATTTGGTATCAAACAATGAGACATTCTTTGATACTGATAGTATCTAAGCAGTTAAGTCTGCCATAAAAGTTTTAAAGTTCAGTATCTAAACCAAACCGCAAGTATCCTGAGCTCCACCTGTGTTTTGTTTGGATCTGTAAATTCCGATTATTTAAGTTATAAAGTAATATGAGAAACAAGTACAATTATTCAAAAAATAAGTTTGAGATATTTGAGCTGTGTATTGTGTCCAAACACAAAGAACAGCACCTAATGTTGACTCTGGAGATGCTGGAAACGGGTTTAAAGGGTTTAAAGCGCTGAACAAATGATCGCAGCTGTGATCAGGTGACCTGTTGCGTGTTCTGGTGTGTGATATTTGCCGCGGTATACGTGCTGCTGGAAGACGCTTCAGACGGTCGTGTGGATGTGGAGTGTGTTGGTATGAGATGAATCCCTGCTCTCTTTTCTTTCTCTCACTTCCTCTGCTCTGCTCTTTGTCTCCAACTTCACACTCCCCCTTCTTCCCCTCCCCTCCAGAT
>JAPQRN010001187.1:0-13348 GCA_037367275.1 Coranthus polyacanthus | reverse complement strand
GGATTAGCGCTCTCTTGTTTATCTGCTCGTCAGTTTTATCTATCTATCACTAAGCCATTCGCTGTGCTGCAGCGGCCTCAGCACTGCATTAATCCCCTATCAGCCAGCCAGCCATCCATCACCCCGCTGTCTATCACGTCAGATCCATCATCCGCCCATCTGTCTCGCACTGCCCATGCTCAGAGATGATCTCCTCCGAGAGCCCCACCAGCGAGTCACAGAGGGTGGAGGGGACAGCGGGGCAGAAAGAAATTAGAGGGAGATGCAGAAACAGAAGACAGAGGAGAGGGGGAGAAGATTATATCCTGCCCTTCCTTCCCTTTCCTTCTCTCAGGCTGCATCCTGCTGAAAGCGTTCTCCTCTTGCGGTTGTGTTTGTTTCCTTGTAATTTGTTTGTTTTCCTCGCCTGCTAATTCTAGCCAGTGGGAGAAATGCCAGTAGAGGGAAGATAGCTGCTGGAGACGGGGGTCATAAATCCCATAAAACCCTGATGTACTGAGAAATCATGGCCCCTCCTTCTCCAGCATGTTGGAACAAGGAAGGGATATTGTCTAAAGCCTCCAGCTTTAAAACAGCTCAATATCTGGGTTCATCAGGGGTCATTTGTATTTCCATCCATATCTGCTAGCATCGAAAGGTGAGTGAGGGGGGGCACATGTGCAGAAGAGAAGGTGAGCGTAGGGCAAATGTTAGTAGACTTGCAGAGGAAGGGGAGTCTACACAGGTGCATGTAAGTGCACAGTGCAGGGGCAAGAGAGTGTAAACAGGCACATATTAGGAGAACCAGTGAGCACATAGACATTTAGGTCTAAACTGCAAATGGTAGTTGAGCAAACAGGTATGTATGTGGGCTGAAGCACAGTAATTATTTAGACTAGTCGACAAATAGAGTCTAAGAGGGCAGAACAAATTGTTTAGAGGGTAAGGGAAAAAGCACACTAAAAAGGTTAATGCAGAGACTTTCAGACTGTTATTATAGAGAAAAAAGTCGAGGTTTATAAAAAGGAAACATTTAAATATGCAGTCTAGCAGTTTGGCAGTCCCACAGTAGTACATCTGTGTGAAATAGCTTCTTTAAATACACATCATAACTTGTTTACTGTGAACAACCACCTCAAGGCGATTGAATGATAAGGGTGTGCAGTAACTCGATTTGCCCAGTAGCTGGTGTTTACATGATTTGTGTGATGCGAAGTAGCTGAGAAAAATATCTTTTTAGCACCTCAAGGAAAATGGGGGGACTTTGTTTTGAGATACATTTACATAGCCCTATAATACAAGCTCTGTCACTTGCAGAGTTGGTTATAACATGAAAGCCGTTTTACTGTCGTAGCAAAAATGTCTTTTTTTTCTTTGTTGTCCGTTGTTTTCCAGCACCAGCCCTGCTGCTGTTTGTACAGAATCAAAACACTGGAAAAAAAATCATAATGGAGGTGTACGCCACAGTACAGCAAAGGATTGATTTTTTGGGGTCAGTCAATTAAGTTATCTATCAATTCTGGTTTTAATGGAACTAAGGTAATCCAGTTAACATGTTTACACGACAATAGCTATAATTTGAGTACTGCCTTAATCTGGTTACAATCAATTACCGGCATTCATGTAACCTTGCTAAGTGTAAAACACCTCTGCAGTATAAAAGGCATTCTGTGCTGCATAGTAATGTAGCTTTCTTCTGTGTCTGCAAATGTGGCAAGCAGGTACGGTACAGTATACTTTATTGGTAGCTCTGTAAAAGTAAATACAATACAAAACGGAACATATTAAATTACATTCAGTGAAATGTACTTCAGAATCATGTTAACTTAACACCTATAGTTGTCTGAAAGCCTAATGATCATTCCTACAGTACGTTAAGTCATCCATCTCACTATATATAGAGTAATGTAATGCACAAGTGAAATGCCAGCAGAATATAAAGTGCTGCCCTTTGCATTTGTTTGAACTTGTATGATAATTATGACCTGAGCTGTGGTCCGTGTCACATGATTAAATAAACACATGAAGGAGGAGTTTTGATTTCAGTTGTATTTCATTACATGACTCATTTTACCCTCTAGGAACCAAGCCACTACTGACCTCACTGGACTTTCCTAGGACGTATAGCAAAGACGGAGTAACAGTACAATTGTCTTTGCTTATTCTCTAATGTACTCGGCTGATTTCATCGCAGTGTACTCAAATAACCTTGAAGGGTTACAAAGACCTTTGAGTAAAACTAGCTCTAAAAATGTGAGGAACCACCGACGGCCGAGTCTCTCTTCCATATACTATCAATACTGTAGATGCGCCGTTACACATGAAATGGGAAGAAAGAGATGCGTGAAGCCTCTGCTTTTATCCATAATGAGCCAAAACAAACATCTCACAACAAATGTTCTTCTTTCATAAGCAATTGAATCAGATGAGACAGCTGTCAGGAAGCATCCGTATCCATCCTGGGTTAGCTCTAATTAGGGAACTACTCTCCATCCTCTGGCCCTCTGTGACAGCTACTGCTCAATCACTACACCTCATACAGTAGCTTCATATATGCTGCTGCATATGCTGTACATTTGTGTTTGTTAGTATTTGCATGCGCATGGAAAATTCTCGCGTGCCAATGCTGAACGCGATGAAAAGATCCATGCGCGGTGTCATTTTGTAACACAGTAGCAGCATGCTTTTGTGTGCGCAGAAAATATATGAATTGTAAAATCAGCTGTTTCAATAAAAGAGTGCTACCTGCAGTCCATAACAGATGCAATTACTAGTTGCACAAATATACAGAGAGAAAGGGGAGCCACACAAACATAAACACTTGCGCAGCCTCATAAACACATACCTACATTATTTCGTACAAACTGAATTAATCAGCTCTTAGACAAATAGCTGAATAAATACTGTGGATAACCGGATCAATACTGTACACTCAATTCATTTGAGTTCACAGAGATGTCAAATTCTGCATAGTTCCATAGCACACTGATTAAACTGGCACCACATTAATTCAGTAAATCAATAAAACCAATCTTTCAAATAAATGGACGGCTAGAGCCAATTGGAGGGCAAGAGCACATTAAAATTCCCTTGCTCCAACTGCATATCTGTGTCAAGCAGGCAGCACACTGATTTGCTATGTGGATTCCACAATTTGTGGAATGAAAATGATTAATCCATGAAACAATAACCAGGGTGCCAAGAAGGCACATGGTAATTCTATAATGATCAAAGACGCAATTAAATCCTTCTTCATTCTGTTCCCTAAAATGCCTCATGTCTGTGGTTGTAGAGTAGTGTATGCATGTGTGTGTGTGTGTGTGTGTGTGTGTGTGCGTGTGCTCTGCGAGGTCAGGTTATGTTCTGTGTGTCTTGTTTTGAAATGTGTTGGGGCTGTGAGGTGGACAGAGGTCAAGCTGTGGTCTGGCAAGTGTCTTTTGTGGTCAGGTGACGTATGACATGTGGTTCATTTTAATACTCTAACAGCGGTACAACGAAAGCACAATTGCTGATAGTAATTACTATTGAATTATAGGTACAAATATATCCTGAGCATTGTATTTCATTACAAATATGTCCATCACTATCCACCTTATATCCTCTTGAGGGGTTTATAATTTTGCTGAGTTTATTGTAAAAACTGTCCCCAATTTATCTCCCTGTTTCTAATGAAGGTGGTAAAGCACTCCCTCGCTAAAAACTGCCGCACTGCACTGTAGGTTTCAGAAACACACACGTTAAAAAACTTCACATAACCAGGGAAGGTTTGCTGAGCATGCATGGTCATTTTTAGCAGCACCTTTCTTTACATTGATATATTTAAATCCACACCTGGGTGCTTGTTGTTGCCCATTTTTGCTGCTCACTGGAAAACACAGTGCCTTTGTAATGTTCCGTGCTATTGATAACACTGGAACAGGACATTACAAAGTCAATCCTACCTTTATAATGTAGAGAGGGCATTTGGAAATGTGAAATTTCCTCTGATGCCTGCCTCCAGAGCTCACCACTACAGCCTCTCTGCAGTGCTACAGATATCTGGTTTGAAACACATATGCTTAATTTCCTCTTACTGAGTATTTGTAACTCCACTGGAGCTGCAAGATATCTCTAAATTCCATCTTGTATTCTTGGTTGTTGAAACACAGCCCATAGACAAGCAGTGATCATTTAGAGCACACTGCTAAAATACTTTGTGATGAGACATTCAGGGTTGCTCTTCAACAAGGGATGATTTGTCTTTGCGAGCAAGCTAAAGAAAGATGTTAAACATCATAAACAATATGACTGCAAATCATCAGCATATTATTGTGAGCATGTTGGCACATTTATCTACCCCTGTGCTTAAATGTAAGAAGTGAGTCGCCGTGGCCTTGACTCTGCAGGTCTCCCAAGGTATTCAAAACTAACGCCAAGGGGTCTCGACCAAAGTGGCGGAATGTGACGAGTTGGGAGTGACAGCTGGTAAGAAACAACTTTCAGAGGCTAAGAAAGTAAGGGATAAAAAACCAGAAGCATTGTTGTTGTTTTTCACCACTGGAGACATCTCTAAAGTAAAAGATTGTACTTTGATGCTCAAATCGCAATGTTTCTTCTACACTAGTGAGTTTGATTATGAAGCTTATGAAGTCATATCGTTACTATGTTACGTTACTATGTTACGTTACTATGTTTGCCAAGATCGCCATTTGCTGATACACGGTTCGGACTAAACTGTGGCAGTTCTCATCTTGTTTGGACAATTAAAAATGGATCTTTAGTGCAGCTATTGACAGAAAAACTGAGGTGATTCCTGGTTTTACTGAGACTGTTTTCTTACTAAAAACAGAGCCAAGCTAACAGAGCTATAATGTAAACTATCAGCTGACACAATACGTGAAGATTATAAGACAGCAGTGTTATTTTGACTCTCTGAGTTTTTGTTTGAAGAAGAAAATGAATGACACCATAATACAGATATATGTAAACAGTGAGCTTCACACTTTCAGTGAGTGATAAAGTCTGTGGATACACCATGGGACAGACGTAGCGTTAATTCATTGGTGTTGGATAGCTGGATTCATTTTTGAGTATCAGTGCTACATATAACTCCTTTAAGTACAGCTTCAAAAAATCATGTGGCTTGTAGGTAATGTGAAAGATATCGCTCTCAGGGTTGAACCCACAGAGATTAATCACCTGAATCTCTAGTTCCCCTGAGCTAAGAGCATTTTAGTATCTTCCAGCTCATTTTATATAGCCAGCAATTTTACTGTTTTAGTTCAGTTTTACCTCTCTTATCAACTTTGTTTCAAGCTGATGCAAGCAGCAAACAAGCTCTGAAAAACCTGCTGCATACTGCCTTAATTCTCACCAGCAAATGAGAGACAAAGTTATCAACAAGCTTTAAATTTAGTGCTTAAACTTATTCCCAAATCGTGGGTGGAGATTAAAGCAAAGCTAGAAGAAGACTGAATATTGAACTTATATATTTCATGTAGCCACAAACATGTCCCCTAATGAATGATTATGTTGCTGGATGTTTAAATAGACAACATTGTGCTTACAGATTCACTATATCAACTTTATTATGTGATGTGTTTACAGCTTGCGCCGCTGTCCCTGAGTGCTAATCATGTCAGACTTAAAAAGAAAATTGTGAAGTTGCTCTTAAAAACTTTTTGTAGATGCACCCACACACCTCCATAAGAAGGTCTGTCCGTTGGTTGGTCAGTCCGTTCGTCTGTCCCCATTACATTTAAAATCAATCTTCTCAGCTATTTCAAGTCAGATTGATTTGAAACTTGGTAGGTTGGTTGTTATAACTGAGATGCTGCTGATGCAAGGATTGTGGATGCATTGTCGAACTTACAGTTCTTGTTTTTTTACAAATAGATTTCGGAGAATTGAGACATTATATGTCTAGTAACAAATCCATTTTACCTAAAGATAGACTAAGACATACCGTATTTTACTGCATAAACACAGAGACTAATTCTGAAGTGGTTTGCTAAAATTGTAGTTAGTACATGTTTGCACTTATTCTCTTTTGTGTATAGTGTCAGAAAGGTCAATGTATGATACCGCAAGTGTGGGTAGTATTTTCCTGTGGTTTGTGTCCATACAGTGTATGTGCAAAAGAACAGAGGGCGTGAAGACTGGAGAGGAGCGGCACAGGGCAGTCTCAGGTGAGATATGCATAGTCCCAACATAATTATAATCCTTAATTAATCCACTCCGGATGCACTTTCTCTCCCTCGCTTTCTCTCCTGCTCCCTCCTTAACTTCATTGCTCTCGGTGTTTGTGGAGTTTTTCCATCATGGTGCACTTCCCACCCCTATGTCTCATCTGGCATCTGCCGATTGTATGTATTATGCTCTGGGTGTTTTGCAGCTGTTTATGAATATACATGCCCTTTCACACCTCTCTCTCTCTCTCTCTCTCTCTCTTGATCTCTCCTCCCCTACCTCCTCTCGTTCCTCTACCTGCTTCCCTCCAACTCCCAGACAGGCAAACAAACAGCTTCTCTTGGTCCCGTGTTGTTTCATGGTGTTGCCTCTTCTCACAGCTCGCAGCATGGACGCACACTCACACCGAGACAAACATAAACAGGCTCACACCAGTCCAACGCTATATACTCCAAGGGGAGTGTTACTGACACAAATACGATCCTACCCGAGACGTCCTCTGTGGAATGACTCAGGTGATTCTCAGGTGAACATCACTGCCCATACGGGCCAGACAGCCAGACACATTCACAAACACAAGCACACACAGACAGAGTTCCTGTTTATATACACATCTCTCCTAATTCTTCTGCCTGGCTGAATGCATTGATGGCTTACACAAAGCCGAGTAATTCCTGTATTAGTCACTGAGAGTGAGGGTCAGTGGCAGGAAGGTACAAGTGGATGCTGCAAACAGAGTTGTAATGAAGGAACATTGGAGTCCTGTAGCGGTAGATGAAGGGTCTGTACATGGCACTAAGTTGAAGATAATGAGGACAAAGGTGTCAGTATTGACGCAGAGAGAGTCAGTGCACCAGGTGTGAGGAGAAAGTTACGACTTCTCCTGCCATTACTACTCAGCCTCCCACTCTTCACACTCTGTTCGGGCCAATTAGAGAGGCTCATCCGCCACTCTGGTCCGTACCTTCCGTCAAGCTATCAGAAAAAACATAAGGATTGATTGGACAAGCTATTAGGTCAATTGATCCCTGCTTACTTTCATCTGTGTGCTCCTCCTTTTTTTCAGATGGACAGGTTGAATGTGGAAAGCTGCTTCAATTACCTGGGGATAAAGGTTTAAATAAGATGTTCTTATGCCTTTATCTCTGAATGTGAGCCTAGTGTGGTTTTTGTACGTTTTTCCATTCCACTTTTCAGAGATTTCAGTTTCCGTGTAAATGTAGCTCTTAATTTGTGTCAAAAGACTCCACAAGAGCAAAGATGCTCTTGTTTGTTTGTGCCTCTAAAAATGTTTGCTTCCTTCCTGAATGTGTACTAGCATATGAACACTAATACATTTTTTTTGACTGTATGGGTGCTTTTCTATACAGTAGGTGAAAAAGGATCAGAATCGATTTTAAGAGCACCACTGTCATTATGCACCTTTGGCAGGAGCTGCCATGACTGATTTCCTAAAATGCCAGATAACCAGTAGGGCAAGATTATATTGATTTGTGATCATTATTCTCAAGAGCCTTAAAAATTGTATCTTGGCAGAGGGCATTGAAAAGCCATTAAATACATGTTAAGAAACGAAAACCGACAAACACAGTGATCTGATGACTGGCATTTGAAATAGCTTTTAACAACATGAATAGGAAAATCAGCAGGCTCAAAAGGCCAATCAAAGTCAGCCATTATGAGCAGCAGTTACAATCTGGTCATTGAAACTGTTCTGATGCAGTTTTTTAAAACGCTAATTCAGAATCCCCTTCCCGACAAATCAGTATAAAACTGAATGGAATTGTTGGTGAGACTGATTGGTCACATTGATTGAGCATCACTGAGTCTTTTCACTGCCGTACACCAAGTCATCTCTCAGTCAATAGACACAACCCAAATACACCAGGCACTCAATCCAATGTGTTGCTACATAGGCCCATCCAGCTAATTTAACACCCACTCCATTTATGAAAAAGAGTCCTCATCGATTTCTTCTGTTCATGTGCTCTTGTTGCTCCTGTTCATTTTCGCCACGCCGGCGCCTACACGTGCTCAAGGCTGGCAGAAACTGAACTGAATTAGTGTGTGGTAGGGTTCCTGTAAGATTGGCTTCTCAAAGCCCACGACTTCAGCTTTTTTCCAGATGTGTAAGAGACTGGTGAGACAAGAGAATGCAGGATACGCTGAACTCCTCGGCTACGAGCTACAAAATGGATGCTCAGGGTCCGTCGTCTTTTGCGCTTCTACACTAGAGCAATGAACATTTCTGCTTGTTGCCTACTAGGTACCTCTCTGCTATTGCACTCTCTACTCAACTTGTTTTTTTTTCCCACACTTGTCCTCTTCTTATCCCTCTCATTCCAGTCCATTCTTTCTCCCAAAATGTAATCTAGCATTTAAGACAAAAACTGTCAACATATTACAAAAAGCCTTAGAAAACATAATAGGATATTTTCTATTGCAATAATTTGTCCAACAGCAGCTGCTTAAAACCATTTCCACTGTGTTTTGTCTGCAGTGGTAAAACACTGAACCACAATAACTGTCATTATAATCATAATGGCTTTCCTGTCAGGAGACGTCTTATCAGGCTGGTGGCAACCACAGAGCCACCACAGCCAGGTAAACAGTGGTGTCTACAAAGAAAAGAGGGAAGGGAAAGCTACATGGCAAGTACACACTTAGCAGTTTCTAGGTCAGTCCAGTGAAAAACTGGCCTACAGGGACATATCATTTTGACATAACTGAAAAGGACATAAAAGATTACCTTGTTTCTATGCACGAGAGATATATAAGTGTCCGACCCCATGAGACCCCGCATACGTCCCCAGACGGCCACATACCTACTGGTTTACTGGGTGCATTCACACCAGTAAAGTGGTTGAAAGAGAGCTCTGTTAAAATTCACTGCAACGAAGCTGACACAGCTGACAAACTGACAAAATCTTGTCCCAAATTGATGTGGTAAAGGTTACGACTCCTTCAAACCAAAGTTATCAACATGATTTTGAGTGCTATGTCATAATAAAATACCAAGAAAATACAGTTCAGTGATGTAAATGGTTGCTTGGCTTTGTTTTTTTAAATGATTATAAATTAAGGCGTGAGCGATTTGACCAAAATCTTCCATTGTGGTAAATGTAAATATATATCACGATGCAGTAATTCTTCTCCTCCTCCGTGTCTTCTTGTTACTCTCTTCTTCTGGTTGGCAAACCAGGTTGGAGGTGCATTACCGACAGCCACTCTCACTTCATGTGACAATGCAGTCCCGTTACCCAAATCACGTTGCCTAGCGAGGCAGCTGGATTTGCACAAGATCGCACACGAATCCAGGCATGATTTGCTCCAGAATCTCTACAGATGGACATATTTGTATTGTCTCATGATACACTGTCATATAGCCCAATCGTAATCATAACTGCAAATAATCTCTAGAATTACGGTAAACCAATTTTGGCCATGAACGTGATTAATCAAAATAAATTCCCTTGGTCGATGAGCCATGACATGCCAGAGACGGGCAGACTAGCTTGGGCCTGTGGTTCTAATCAGACATGATATCTAGGAGTCTTTCATCATCAAAAGGCAAAGATGAGATTAAGGTTGTCATTAGGATGTAAAATGGTGCCGCTGCAGAAGTTCTTGCTGGCCCTAAGAATTCGTCAGTCAGTCATCCTGGAGTTTGAGCAAGCTTACAATGGAAGGGTAGCATGTACGCACGGTGAAGTGTGCGTTAAAGTGAGCGTGTTACGACTTCATCGGCACACATTGTGACATGCTTAACGAGGGGTACAATCACTAGGACGTCATAGGAAATATGTTAAATGATTTGATTTTCAAGCATTAAAAGCAGATGCAGCCTCACAGTCATTGCTCTTACCGTGTCGGCTTTTAAAAAAAATAACGGCAATCGTTTTACATAGTCTCCTGTTTTTGTCTTGAAAAAAACAACAAAAAAGGATGAACATGAAGGACAAAAAGTGATACGGATTAATATTTTGCTAAGTAGTGGTGGTTACATTTTTATGCAGGTTTACATCTACATTTCGTGTTCTCTCATTTGTGGCAGCTAGTGTTAAATTTGAACAGGACCGTGATGTGCCCTCATTTTGAATTACTGTACATCATGCTTTTTTCATCGATGCTTCTCTCGGCTAGCAGGCTATTTTTGTGAAAAGCTTATTGCACCAAAATCCACATTTGATTAGAGCTTTTTTTTGTTTTGTTCATTTGTACAGTAACAATAGCTACCGCAGTTTAATCGCCTGTTGAGATGAGGTATACAAGAGAAACCTGAAAACAAAACTGGAAAATGTAACTGAATTAATGCTCGATGATGAATATTTTGCGCTCAACGCTCACAGTCTGTTTCCCTCAGTCTTTTATGTCATTTTTTTTTTCTCTTTTTACCCAAATACCATTGCAACTGTACAGTGTTGGACTAAAAGGCACGATCGCTTAGATTTCACACTATCCTACAGATGAAAAACGATGTCAAATTTCCACGCAGGGTCAAAATCTGCAGTCCTTACTAACATGTAACATACACCATGCGGGCTGCGATTAAATAAGACATTCTGGGGAAAATGGAAACACTGTGAAATGCTGCCACGATATCTAAATCTGTTTTATTCTTTGAACCAGCATATGCAGTATATTTATCTGTCCTGAGGGTGTGAAATATCATAGGTCATTTTCTTGAAATTCATATCAGTACTTTATCTTTCTGCTCATTTATTTACATATTCATTTAGTCTGCCTTGTCAAAGGGAAATAAATTAATAATGAATATGGGGAATACATGCATATTGCGCAAAGGAAATAGTAACAACAATTCAAAGGAAACAAGTCACTTTGGAGACACAGCCCCCGTGATCCTTATTCATAAACATAGTATGTACAGTATGTGTGTGTATGTGTGTGCGATTACATTCCCGCACACACATACACACACTCAGACTGTACTGTATTCAAAAGCATTAGTGTGTCCATTTGTCAACTGCACACACACACACACACGTTCTGAAAACTAAATGCATTAATAAATCTGAATAATTCTGTTATTTGTGCAAAGCCGTCCAGCAGGTCTTGCAGAGATTATTTCTTTCACAGCTTGTACCTTCAGAACAGAATAATTTGTTTGTCAAATCCTGACCACGCTATTGTAGAAGCTTTCAAAATGCTAAAACTCAACAGTGAAATAAATCTAATTATGATTAGTGACTTATTAAAAGTCTGACGATCATTAATGCCATGCTAATGTATGACTATTATTCACCCATTGAAAGCCGAGAATAATTTTTCTGATGGTGATGTGACACACAGACAAGGGGGAAATAAATCCTTCTGTCTTCCCGGGGAGAGTGCTTGGCAGTAAACCAATTCCAAGTCTGGCTTCTTGAATGCCCAGATAACGCAATCAGACAGTTGCAATATTGCTGTTTTACCACCTGAAGAATTTGAATTTCATTCAGCCCCCTCAGAATAGTAGACATGCCAATTTTTCCCCAAGAATTGGCAGGACAAACACAATGCACCCCAGTGAAACGAGGAAAAGGCTTACCAGCAGAAAATAACTATTTTCGGGGTCTTTCTCGCCTACCTCCTCAGGTTCAATTTTATTATAACAACATACAAAGACAAAAGGTTTAATTTCTTCTATCATAACTACAATGTGGGCTGTTTTTATTGGATATTTTATTATTAGATTGGGAATTAGTTCAGCATAGTAACAAAACAGGGGCTTCCCAATTTCCATGTTATGAGCCCCTAAACATTAGGGGGTAACATTTGATTAAATTTGGATATATGGGTAGACTTTGCTGCTGGTTTTGTGCTGTAGTGCTTTGGTGCATTTATTATTCAAGACCTTTTAGGCTGATCGTCCATGCACATTATATTTGGGATTTTACATGAATTACATTTGAGGGAAATTTAAATACATCTCATTTTGCCCAGGACACCCTAAAACATTCCTCAAAGCCTCCTGGGGCTCCCTGGACCCCGTGAGAGCAACTGGGTGCTGATTTGAGGAGGGAGAAGATTAATGCTCGGCCATTAATCTGGGACACAGGGAAGAGAGAGAGAGAGAGAGAGAGGGAGAGAGAGAGGGAGGGAGAGAGGTTTACTTTGAGCTAATGATAAACATAATAATAATAACCAGTCTTCTTTTAAAAATGAACCTGTGCTGATATTAAAAAGTAGAAACACTAAGATGATGCTTGCGAAAAAATCACACAGGGCGCACATCCCAGGACATTGCGTTTCCTACTGGATTACTATAATACAGGAATAGTTAGTATAGTAGTTGAAATTATTACTCATTCTTTATATTTCCTCACAATAAAGCGACTCTTTATTTCCAGTCTCACCTGCCTGCGTTCAGCCGAACTGAAATCTGCTTCTTCTTCTTCTTTTTTTTTTTTTTTTCTTTTCTTTTTTTCCCCATCCCTCCGCCACTTCGCTTCTACAGGACGAACAAGTCATTTTTGCCTCCTCGCTAACACTAAACGTATTAATTTAAATTGCCGAAAAACGCGTTAATGTACGAGCCGCGGTAGAAGCGCATCTATGTACAGGCCCATAAAAGCGTGCGCTCGATCGGACTAATTTAGAGCTTCCAGCACGCATTTTAAATAAGAAGTGACTGATGTCGACGCACCGTAAACACGAACTCCGC
Organism: Coranthus polyacanthus; assembly: GCA_037367275.1. Classification (NCBI taxonomy): domain Eukaryota; kingdom Metazoa; phylum Chordata; class Actinopteri; order Kurtiformes; family Apogonidae; genus Coranthus; species Coranthus polyacanthus. The sequence continues at coordinate 537 of JAPQRN010001187.1, read as the reverse complement.
ATCTGTCAAAGCATAAAATATCAGTAAATAAATCGGCTTACACGCCTGGACACCTCACGCAGCCTGATAGCCTGAAAGCTTGGGTGGTGCATGTTACATGGTATTATTATCGCACTGGGGTCACATGTTTTAAATCTATAGCATGAACTGGGCTTCGTTCTTACCTTGATTCCTCCAATCTCCTCTTCCTTGATTGCTCAGTGTGTCTCATTCATTCTTGCTTCCCTGCTCACTTGCCTCCTTCTCCTTCTGTCCCCCTCTGGTTAGGCTATCACTCGTTTTCTCCTCTCTGGTCCCGTCTTCGTGCAGATGCATAAGAATTAAAAATTAATAGCCTTCTATCTTAAAGACAAACTAACGTAAAAGGGAAGAAACGGGAAAGTGAAGAGAGAGAAGAAAAAAAAATCCACCCGAATAAAAATATAATAGAGGCAGTGGAGGGGGGGGGGGGGGAGAGAGAAAAAATCCTCACGGACAGACCAGATTCTCACGAAAATGCGCCCGTGTGGGCAAAAAAATAAAAAACAGCGACGACAC
>JAPQRN010001185.1:0-13353 GCA_037367275.1 Coranthus polyacanthus | reverse complement strand
TCTTAAGGGTCAGTTTCACTCATGTATTCACAAAAAACTAACTACACACATCATGAACCAAAATAAACACTAAACAAAAGTTTTTCACTGCCTCTCAGTATATATCTACAGAGGGAGGACATTGCCTGTCACAAAGCACATGTTGCACTGCCATGTTTCCACAGAATAGACTTCTTCTCCTCATTTTGTCCATTTCACAGATGCATTACCATCACCTATAATGAGTGTGGACCAGAGTTACTACCCCTATGACTTAAAAGACCAGAACGGACAAAACAAACACTGGCTCTAATGATGACCTGTGCCATTTTTTGCAGCCACCGTAGAGTGAGGAGGGTATTCAGTTGGCTGCAATTTGCAACTTCACCACTAGATATCATTAAATATCACACACGGAATCTTTAAATATACTGTAAGATGGTAAGATTTTTGACTTGGTTTTCAGCATACAGTGATTCCAATCACAATGTAAAGACTGTGTCCACCCATAGCGACAGAAACACCTTCTTCAGTCCTGGTTAGTGGGAATGTACAGACCAAGAGTAATGTGAGTTCAAATGGGTTCAAATAACATACAAATAAAAGAAGACATGAAAATTAAAGTAAGTGCATTGCCAGGGATCTTACACTAATACTCATAGTCAACTAAAATTCTCTATTCTGTTTGGATGTTTACTATTAAAGGTGCAGTATGTGATTTTTAATGATATCTAGTGGTGAAGTTGCAGATCGCAGCTAACTGACCCCCCCCGATGGCATGAAGGTTTGACTGAGCAAAAATAAACGGATAGCCTGAGAAACATCTGTACGTTTTATCGGCCTGGTTCACTACATGCAAGGAAAGTTTTTAAGAAGTTCATAAAATAGTGATATGTCATCATTTTAAAAACACCTTAAGATTAATTCATTGTAATAATTTATCATTGATAAATGTTATGTTTTTTGTGCAAATGAGAGCATTAGTGAGGCAATATTGCCACCTACTGGTGCTTTCAAGTAAGGCTTGAAGTACATGACACATTTGATTGAGTCTTGAATCACTCACTGGCCAATTTCTGCTCTTGCATATATTTTGTGCTTTCTGATTGCATCGTTGCTATGTATTTTTGCAAAGTGTTTTGTTTTAAGAGAAATACTACGCAATAAGCTTGGTAGAAATGTATTTTCATACAGCGCGTTACATAATTCATCCTTTAGCTTCTTCATACAGTATGTAAAGATTCATATTCAGTTGATCATATGGTCAACAGATATGTATGCCATTGTTTTTATATGAGATGAATTCATGTCATATTTTCTTTATTATTAGTCTGCATATTTTGCATACACCTTTTTGATTAGACTTGCTTGCTTTCTTTTTAGTTTCACATGTTTCTTTTAGAGTTTATGGAGTCAAACATACACTGCATGTGTATTGAGGACAACACAATTTGTATAAAATGTAGGGAGTGAAAGTGAAAGTTGTCAGAAAAATAATACTCAAGTATTTACACTATTTATTCTAAGTACAGAAACCTGAAAATTCAGCACAGTAACAAAATGTTTGTCCTTACTTACTTGCTGTTGCAGTATAGTCATGTATAAACATTTAAATCAGACTAGCGCCTTACACCCATAAACTAATATTAATATCATACACATATGTATTGCTAATGATGCTACGTTTTCAAATCTTGAGCCTTTTGCTGTTTGTATGAATGCTTTGTGTGAACCAATCAGTTTTAAATAGACATGTATTTGGAGTCTTGATGTGACCATTTTCCCTCTAGATGCCCCTCTGAGAATTTGCTCTTTTATATCTACTGTAATAGGTGAAATGCTGCCAGCTGTAGAGCTAAAGAGAGTTCAGATAAATGAAGTCATTCTGAACCAGGTGTTTCATTTAAAAGGGGAGTCGAAGCGAATGATGGCTCACTAAATGAGCTATTTTACTACTTTTTGTCTGCAGCCGCATGGGTTCCAATCAGGATCTGAATTGCTCCCAATGGCAGCAACTGTGGCTGAAAAGAGAAAGATGTGCACTGGGGAGGCTGTTTTTTTTTCCGGAAATGAAATAGAAAATGTGATGAGGACACGCACCTTCACATACTGTATATGTGGCTGAACCATAATCACCGTTACATCCAATACTGGTAATTAGGACAATCCCAGGGAGTTCGATTTGATTTCCTCAGTCATTTGTATGTGTCAGTCTCTTTTATTCAGCTTTTTCAAAATCTTATTATATGATCAGTACTTGGCTTATTTTTAGTTGTTTAACTTAAGGGGGTTATTTAATTTCACAACTGTTAATGTACGCATGATGAGGAAAGGTTTTTGCATTTCCGTGTATGGAGTGAAACTTTGAATGTGGAGCTCAAAGGAATGTCCAAACAAAATAATATTTGTTTGTACAAATACAAAAATACAATACAAAAATAATATTTTCAAGAAATACAGGGATGAAGGTGTTTATTTACTTAGTTTTTGTATTCACTTTATATATATATACACACACATATATATATATATATATATATATAGAGAGAGAGAGATTTTGTTTTTTTTAATTAAATACAAAATTTGTATTTACATTATTTTTTTTTTCCATAACTTACGGAGAAGTTAAATGTTTACTGTTTACTTCTTCCTGCTCCTTTTCAAATATGTAAATAGATTGTATCGTGTTACACTTTCTATGTCTATATATATATATAGATATATATACACACAAACAAAATAAAATGTCCAACAACAACTAGGCCAGCTAGTGCTAGTTAGCAAATTGACTGTGTACCTGAGATGACTTAGTGCTGTTTAACATGACACTGTTAGTCAATGTGGTCGGTGTGTTAGCGTTAGCTTGGTGGGTTTCACCCACAGACGGTATATAAAGAGTAGACAAACCCTCCATGGTGACACTCACTGGTTTGTGTTTTGCCATTATGAAGCCTCACGGTGCAAGACGTGGCCGTCGCCATGTTGGTTTGTTGTAAACAAGCGTCCCATTTTGAATGAAGAGGGTGGAGTTGGAGAAGAGTAAGAACCGAAACTTACTGAAAACACAAACCACATCCACTAACAGTGTCCTATTAAACACCAACAAGTCATTTCAGCTACTTAATTAATATTAACACATATGGTTGTATCTGATGACAGTAATGTCAAAGTCTTGAAGAAATGTATAAAGTCACTAATTACCGCTACCTGATTTAATAACAGGCTAGCTGACAGACCATATAATTCAATATGAATAAATGCTAACATCAGCTAAGTTACTCTGGTTACTATAATTAAGTACCGTAAACTTCATGACAGAATCCTCTGACGTCTTGTTAGTGTAACTCCTTAAACAAACAGTCCACAAACCAACGGATGACACCACAGTTTTGGTACGACTATTTAGATACGGTCAATGGATAAAATTTCCACAGGAGGCAACATAACTTCTACTAATACTCTCAATATATTTTGTACATGTACTTTAGTAACAGTTTAAAGGCAGGACATTTATTTGTGACAGCAATTTTATAGTGAAGTTCTGCTTTTTTACTTAAAAATCTTGTTCCACTATACTTTGATAATACAAATATCTTTTTGTACAAGTGTGTAGGTGCTCATTAGAAGTTATGTTTACGTTTTCAGTGAGCATGTCCTGTTCCTGTTCGGTAAACCTTTTTAGCACTGTCTGATTTCGACTCTAGACTCTAGACTATCAATACTCCATTTAAGTACTTAAGTTGAGGACTTAAGTTGTATATTGTGATTACACTGTCACACAGAAAATTAGCTGGGAGCAGGAGTAATTCACAGGCCGTTCCTACTGTCATGTGTCTGTTTTGCTGAATGTGTATATGTGAGCGTGTAGTTATTCCACTTAATTAGTCACAATAATTAAGCTGGAGCAGAGGTTGTTACCACACAGCAACCGTTTAGTCTTAAGAGGGCATCACACAGACACACATGGATAGAAGTACCTCAATGTACACACAAGCACACACACAGCGAGGGAAATGAATTAGAATGTGGCAAGTAATATTAGCCTTAACCACTGTAGAAAAAAAAACAATTTACTACTTGGTATTAACATGAGTAATTATAATAATCATGGTGTAGTTCACAAACAACGTCTCTGCCATGGTAAGACTAGACTCTATAATTATTTATGGTTTCTGTCTAAAAACACAATATTGCCTTCCTTATGAAGATACATATATTTACAAATGGAGGTTTTCATTTTGTTCCATCTGTTCATGTTTTACGTCTTTTGTTGTTTTCGTGTTTCATGTTTTATGTCTTTTTTTTAATCTTTTTTCCCTGACATCATTTCATTTTCATCTCATTTCAGATTTTGTGCTATTTTAAAATCTTGTCACTTTATTAGTTTTTTTCTTGTATTTTATGTAATTTTTTTCTCATTTTGTGTTTTATGCCATTTTATCTTACATTGTTTACATCATTTTCTTGTTACATTTTTTTTTGTTGCTTTCGTCTTACATCATGTTTTACCTTGTTTTCATCTTGTCATTTTCATCACTTTTGTCTTTCCTGTTTTATTTTGTTTTTGTCTCGTATGTTGTTACTTTATTTACATGGTTTTTGTCTTATGTGTTTAACTCATTTTTGTGTTGTGTTTTGCGTAGTTTTATTTTGTTACTTTGTTACATGATTTTTGTTTTGCTGTGTTTGTCGGTGTGTAATGCACTGATGGATACATCAAGGCATCATCTTCTATTGATGATCTATGTGTTAGTATTCCATCCATTTAGAATGAAATCAGTCATGGTGTTGTGAAGGTGCGCCATGATGCGAAAGTAAAGTAACAGTTCATTTCCCTCAAAGACATCAAAACTAAAGTCACAGGAGTAAAAGTACAAAGTTGCCAGAAAAAATAAATACTCAAGTACAGATACCTGAAAACTCTGCTGAAGTACAGAAATGAAGTCTTTGTACTTACTTCCAATCTCTGACTAAGAAACAACATTGTGTCTGACATGAACCTCATCGATGTGTAGCCTGTCGTGTCTCAGCTATGTCACAGTGAGACTTTCAAAGTCTTTAATCGCCTAATTTGACACAGTGATTATCTTACCAGACAATAATGCTCACTATTTGATCCCATTTGTCTTAAATGTATTAAGTTGCTGAGTTACAGCAGCCAACATGGAAACAGTGAAAATAATTACTCTTTAACAAGAAGCAGCGTATAACCTGAGCCCTATCCCAGCACTCAACCCCTGTATGAGCTTTTAAAACCAGCTGTGATCAAACATCCTTTGTTCACACATCCACGAAAATCTGCAATGAGATCTCCTTTTATATCAGAGCCAGAACCTCACGTTCACACTTCAAACAGACGCAGAGGCAACTCATGCTTCAAGGACTCAAGTGTAGCCATTAAGTCATGTTATCTAATTCATTTGATTCAAATACGACCCAACTCAGCTCCTTGGTCTTTGTTGTGGATTGAGCTTCTTGTTTCTGTTCTGCTGGTGTTTGATCTCTTTGTGCTTTGTTAGTTCATGTTTTGATATCTAGACATAATCTGATAAAAGCAAATGTATTATTAAATATTAAACATATTCAGACATTTTAAAATATCAACAAATAGGGTAGGGGCTCCAGAAATAGAATACTGCACAAATGAGTCTTGAAAATGGATTAGTGCTGCCTTTCCCAAACTTCGGGTCAGGACATAAAAGGGGTCATGGATCCTTTTTTTATTGGGTTGCCATACAGTACAGTACAATGCATAAAAATGTTAAGAATTGTAATTGGGCAATATGGGCAAAGATGGTGTCACAATGAATATTTAAAGTTAAAGTTTTAAAATATTTGCAAAAGCAGAACATTTCAGAAATCTAAAGGCAGAACAATCAAAAGTTTTGAATATATACTGAAATATAATGCAAAAATGTTTGTGTCTTTGTCTCTTCCCCTTCCCGTAGTTTTGTTCTTTTTACTCTCTGTCCTCTCTCTTCCTACTCTGTCCTACAGGTATCTCTGGATCTGGAGGTGTGCGTTCCTGATGTGTGGTTCTCGACTCCATCCTGTCCAGTGTTTCCTCCTTTGTATCGTCCTGTCTATGTTAATATTGTGTCATGCTTAGCATTTTCACTGTCTATCATTGTCTGTACCACTGTTTGCCATTGTCTGTACACACAACACCTACCACTGTCTGTCCGTCCTGGAAGAGGGATCCCTCCTCTGAAAGACATGCCCTAGGGGTAGCATTTAGCTAGAGAGGTGGAGTGGCCCGAGGACAGAGCCCTGAGGTACCCTACAGGTGAGCTTCACAGAGGATGGCCTTGAGTTGCCAGTGGATACAGAAAAAAAATTCTGTATCCACTGGCAACTCAAAGTAGGAATACTAAAACTGAAGCAGAGATACCCCATTGTTTAAGACAAATGATAAATAGTATCAAACACAGCACTTAAATTTAACACAGCTAAAACTGAAGATTTTCCAGTAAGCAACGGTAACGCTGGATGTTTGTTGAATTAGCAAACTCCATTGTTATGGCTATAGAGGAGCTATAGAGGAGCAGAAGAGAGGCAGTCAAGAACAAACATATGTGCTCTTGAGCTTAGAAATGGAGTTGGCTAATGTCAACAAACAGCCTGCTCTCAGCATAAACCAGACTCTGACACATGAATCTTACATATTTAACCTTTAAAACATACATAAGGGTTTTGATCTTGCTGTTATATATCCTTTACTGTGATCTGTTTTGATTTGCCCCAGTTTCTGACATCAGTGTCTCTTTAGGTTCCCTTTGAAATCAGTCTGCAATAAAATGAGTTTAGCTGGAATAAATTAGCCCATCTATAGACACTCTATGCTGACCCGCAACTCCCCATCCTCACTCACTCTCAGCAAGCATTTTTCACAGCTGTGTTGTAGACGGAGGCAGGCTGAAACACTGAGGGTAATTACTTGTTAAAGAAGAGAGGCCCTGTCCAAATTCCCCACTCTTAAAGTATTAAACTCAAGCTGCTTCACACACACACTGCTTCTCTGAATGTATAAACTCCAACACTTACACGGTTGGCAGAGCTATTCTGAAGCTTTCTGCTGACATGATGTCTGAGTCTACCTCCTGCTGTTCTGCACCAGACACAGTGAGTCAGCCAAGACACTGTCACTCCTGTCTGAGCTCTTTGACCTTCTTGTCTATACTGATCATTTTTATATATCGTGTTTGTGTTAATATGTCTTATGCTAGCTCTTTACAGCAGTCAAGACGAACATCCTAAATTCCATGCAGAAATAACACGACAAAATGAACTCAGCTAATAGCTTTGTGCTGTGTATTGTCTGCTGAATATGTGTGGAGGTCCTGTTGACCCAACAATGCTGCATGACATGTACATGCTGATAAAAAGTGGAAAATGTACGTCAGGAGTAATTAGTGCATAACTATAGTCCACCAGCTTTCTACTTTGGCTGTCATAACATCAAGTGTTGTGAGATTAGCAGATCTATTATTAACAGTAGTGTGTTTTTCACAATGCAAACTTTGTAGAGTATGAATGTCATTAACGTGCACAGAACTGTCTACACTGTCTTTTGATCTGCACCACCGGAACTTATTCCATTTGTGTGCCCTCTGTGTGGACAACACAGATCCCAGGACCATTTCATCTTTGGTTTTCCTCTGCCTGGTTAAACTGAATATAAAGAACATAAGACGTCAGGACTCCATTTCCTCCCTCTGTGTGAAAACCAAGGGACAAGGACCTCAACTCCAAAATGAAGCCAATGCAGAGGTATCTTGAAGTTGTAATACCACTGACAGCCACTGAGGGTGCTCCAAAATGCCCTGGCTCCCACAGACTTACTTCTCTCATTTTTTTCCAGGAGTCATTCTGATCTCATTGGTTTTATTTGGATCTTCTATTAAGGGTTCTGATGGTCCATTTTTAAATGACTGATCTCAGGTCGAATAGAAGGCTTTGATTTCTGCCATGTCGGGTTTTGATTGACAAGTGTGTATGACAGCATGCTCGTCTGCCAAGTCGAGTCGGAGTTCTGTTAATTTAATAAAATGCATTTTTTCCTGACAGGCAGCTCCACTGCACTTGTGGTCAATGGGTTTCACTAAGAAGACTATGAAATGACTTTGTTGCACAATTCTTGATGAAGGTTACAGTTTTACTGAGTCAGTTAGCTAGCATTTAGCATTAGTTTAGCATGACATTAAATTCATATTGTTAAGCTAATCCAACCCTAAATATAACGTGGGTAACATCATTTGATCCTAATAATGTCTGACAGTAAACTTAAAGGTGTTCTGTGGAAGATTAGGGCACATTATTTGTCACTGCTGAATTTGGCAGAACACGGCAGAACTGCACTTGTAAGACATGCTGTATTTGTTTCTGAAGCATTCTGTTATTAAAAATATGTTGTTCCATTTGCAGAATTTTTTCATTGCTGGGTTTAGTGTGGTCTTAAACCTTATTCACACGGGACTAGGGACCTCAGGTACTATGGAGGCTGCGCTATAGATAAAAGTGTTTTGTGTGCAAATTAAGGAGGCTCATGCTGTGATACAGCATGGATATCACTGAAAGAGCAAACTTAAATCCTTCAGTAGAGTGAAATCTCAAACGATGATGAGACAGATGACATGCATTGCAGCGTTCAGGGAGCGTTTCTCTACCTTTCAACAGGCTCAACAGTTGTCTGTAAGTGGTTGTCTATTAATAGTGACCCTTGACATTAGATCCAGGGCACAATGTCAGTAAACAGACTTGGCTTATCCTGTGTGAATGCACTGCACGAAACACAGACTTTGAGGGTTAATTTAATTTTCATTAAATATAACAACCCTGCTCACTCGTAATGAAGTAACAACGGAATATCAGAACCGTAATCCATTCTAAATTATGAACCAAAAAAAAGAAAACTTTTAAAGCCTTGTCCTTCACATGTTTATTTCTTTCTCACTGTTGAGCATGAGCACAAGTGTACATTTCAGATTGCGAGGTCTTGAAGAATAATTCCCTTTAAATCAGCATCTTGTTTCATGCTGTCGTCAAAGCAAGGTTACAGCCTGTATATAGAGACTTGAGTGGGTGGTATTGCTTGTGGAGGATGGCAGAGCCTGAATCTGCTGTGATTAATAAATGATTTGAACATGAATCAGGTCCTTCAACCTGGATTCACCAGATTTTTACTGGTTTAAGATGTCGCCCTGTCAAACTGACTTTCGGTGATTGGACATGCTGTGATGCCATGCATGAACATGGCACTATTGCATGACTGTAATCTGTTCGTGAGGTTACCTTACAGTAAATCAGTTGTTTGTGATGGGTTGATTGGATTCAACATCAGTAGTTATAAGCAAAGTGATGAATGGAAGTTTTTCAAGATGGATACTGATGTAAAATATGAACTATTGGCAGTTTCAGCACAAGAACAAATCACCTTCAAAAGCTGTTCAAGTCCAACTTGAATTCCCTGAGCTCTTTGTGCTGTACAGCCATCCCAAGCCTCAGTTTACCAGTCAGTACTCTCTCTGGGGATGTGTACTGCATACAGTATGTCAAAACACTTACTCACTCAATCAAAAGCATCCCAGGTCATCCCAGAGCCTTTGGTTTTCTCTCACAGCCTCTTAGCTCCATCTATTGACTGTGATCCTCACTATAGGAGGGATCACAGCGATGAGAGCATAGCTGCAGACACACAAGACAGAGGAGAACATCCAATTAATAATTGAAGGAATAAACAAAAATCTGTGTGTATCAAGTAGTTCAGCGTGAGAAATCACAAATCATTTTATGAACTCTGGAATCTGAAACACTCCAGCACTACATTCCAGTCTGATTCAGTTATTCATTTTGATGAATTTCAAGGGCAGGATTATAATATCTGAGACATTATGTGTTGGTCTTGGTAGAATTACAGGGATACCTGAATTGACAAAAATGTGCTCAACACACTGCAACAGAATGGCATAGCAAGATTGAACACATAATTTAATATTGAAATTTCACTGTAAGTAACATAGTAAAACTAGTATGAAAAAAATGTATAATAAAAGTTATACAAAAACTTTGAAAAAATTAAACAACTTTCATTTTCCAAATTATCACCAAACACACACCAGACCTTTAAACAGCAGCTTCATGTGATTGTATAACTGCACAGGCTGACATTGTGATTGCAATTTAATTAATTGTGTCACACTATGTCCATCTTTAATGGACATAGTGTGACACAATTAGACACTAAACATAGTGTGTCCTTTACATTCTAAAAGTAAAGGACACGCGCTGCATGTCCCCATGTCTCTACTGCGCAGACTCTAGACACGTATTATGTCATATAGACAACATGGCAGCTCCTGTGACCACAGGATATTGGTTTCAGTTTAACAGAGCACAACAGTGTTTCAACATCCATCTTTGCATACAGTCAAAAGTCACTGATTTAGATGCTTCATGGGAAAAAATGACAGTTTTAGATATTTTTTGTTTTAGATTATTTTTTTATATGTCAAATGTAACCATATACTTGCTCGTTTAACTCTGTACATTTTATGAGACAGTAATGTGTGTATTAATACTAATGTTCTGCCAGTAGATTCTGGTGTGCATGCCTATCATCCATACAACATGAGATGAGTTCTGATTGGATCTCTTCCCGAATCGTCCCTCCCTCACATTTTCATCAACAAATAGTTTTTGTGAGTAATTAATGTTTTTGGATTGTTTTTGTCAGTGAAAAAATCTTGTTGATGAAAACACTGTATTTGACACTGTACAAGATTGAGCTGTGTGATATATCCTGAATCTCATAGTGGTTATTTCACATCCACATAATGATACATATCTCTATATAGCACATTTCTGTAAATTATTCAAATAGTTTCTCTAAAATGACCACACAGAAAGACCTTTTTCTTATTACATTTTGAATTAAATACTTGACAAATGAAAGGTACTTTCTCATATTTATTTTTCTCCTTTATGCACATTTTCAATTCAGCATGGAACAATATTGCTATAAAGAGTGTGATTTGTGACACAAGGAAATAAATGACTATGAATATGAAACAATATTGTATTTGCTAATTACTGGTCACTGCAAATGTAGTGTTTCCATTGATAATTACATGAAATATATAGGAAGCAATACAAATATCCACATTTACTGTGTTTATCTTCCTGTAGTATACTAACCTGTAATTTACTAAATCATATAATTTAAAAATCATATATGATGTGTCAATGTCATGTGTAGTATGTATGGCAGTTTAATCTAACAAATGTTCATCTCAAAATATAAGCAATGTTGATTTTACAGTAAAACAATAGAACACACAGAAGTCAAATATCACTATTACTTTTATGATTTTTATTTTTGGGAATTTTTCCTTTTTACAGCTTCTCAGGAGTCTAGAAAGCCTTAAAATAACCCTTAAGTCCTCATCTGAAAATATATAGTGTTTTCAGTCCTTGTTCAACTTTCAGAGGAATTCAGAGAAGCCTGAGAGTGGCTGACATTAACCTCTGTTTGTTCAGGTCCAAATAAAACACAGCAGAATATGCAGATGACCGTGTCCATTAACTGGACTCTGTGCTTGTGGCTCTTCATTCTACTGATTAGCTTGATAAAAATTTACCACGGCGCCACTCGGACACACCATAAAGATTTTATTTGACACTTGCAAGGTGAATTTATAAACATGTATATCAGCAGTTACCATCGCCATCCACGCCAATACACCTTTTCAATTACAACTCACCATTTAATGACGCTGCAAACACGACTGCTGTAAAGTGCCAAGCGTAATTGTTAAGCATGAATTAGAAAGTTGTACAGTTGTAGTAAAAACTGGGAGTGTGAGGCATTCGGAGAATACAGCATTGCAGCAGCTGATGTACTACTCATCCAAAGGTTTATTCTTTTTAAGATTTAAAGTGAAATTTGCAGGTTAACAACCACAGGACAGACTAGTGTGTAAGAAAGTGGTATAATAAAACATCTAATGAGGGAGATCAGTTAAACTAGTTCATATTTAACAATAAGAAATATATGGATAGCAAAGCTAATTTTGACAACAATGAGGTTGAAAACATAAATTCTTTCATTTATGACAGATCACAGCCTTCTTATTGTGACCCTACTGGCATAATTCACCAGGAAGAGAAAAGGAGAAACAGAAATAAGCCTTGAAGTGGACATAAACACTGGGAAATGTATTGTGGTTCAGTGCATTAAAACTTGTCAATTATTTACTCTTTGTCCTGCAATGAGAACATCCTTACCTCGACAAGTGCTTTTGAAATATGCCACTGGTTCTAATGGGACCGTGGTGGCTAAACATGAGATTTGGGTTTTTTTTGTACTTTATACTCAACAATAGTAGTATTTTGAAAATGTAAAATGTAATTATATCTCATGCTTAAGACACACCAGAACCAGCATTTTTCAAAGATCATATTTCAAAAGAACTTGCTGAAATATGAACATTTCTCATTGCACTACAATGAGTGGTGACTGTCTGGGTCTTGTGTGTTGGCTGTCCCGCTAGATACCAGCTAATATTAGCAGTCATCGAGACAGCCAGTGTGCCTCACTTACTGTCAACACAACTGGACAGCAACCAGTACCATTGGTACAGCACAGAGAACAGCTTTATCTCAGCAAGTCCTTTTTGAAATATGATACGTGAGGAGAGACAGAGACTCCATTAACACATTCTGCTTTGACTTCATGACTATACTGAAGCCCTTGATTTCTTCTCGTTTGGATTACACAGACTAAATGGTACTCTAGCTCTGGTTTTTACAAAGTTTTTTTGGTCTTGTTGGTCATGAGAGTCCTTCTCCCAGCCTCTAACATAATGGCATTCCAGCTGTGGATTCCATAGTGTACTGGGGGACTTCAATGATTGGGCAACGATAGTATGACACATAGGGACGTAATTGGGAGGAATGACCTGCCCAATCTGAATCCAAGCGGTGTTGTGTTATTGGACTTATGTGCAAGTCTCAGTTTGTCCATAATGAACACCATCTTTGAACATGAGGGTGTTCATAAGTGCACATGGCACCAGGACACCCTAGGCCGTAGATCGATGATCAACTTTGTAGTCATTTAATCAGACCTACAGAGATGTCAACTGATCACCACCTGGTGGTGAATTGGATCCGATGGCAAGGGAGGATACCAGATAGACTCAATATTCAATTGAATTCAATTTTATTTATATAGCCCAATATCACAAATCAATATTTTCCTCAAAGGGCTTCAAGGGCCTCAAGGTACAACACTCTCTGTCCTTAGACCCTCAGTTCGAGTGAGGAAAAACTGCCCAAAAAACCCATCCAGGAAAAATGGTAGAAACCTCAGGAAGA
>JAPQRN010001184.1:0-13355 GCA_037367275.1 Coranthus polyacanthus | reverse complement strand
CTCACACACACACACACTCACACACACACACACACACACACACACACACACACACACACACACACACACACACACACTAGACACTATCAGCTACAAGGGGAGGAGGGGTGGGGAGGTCAGCCTGTAGGTCAGTGAACATGGCTGTTTTCACACCCACTTTACAGCCATGACTGCATTCCTCTCCTGCTGCGTTTGTCTCTTTCTCCTTCTCCCTCTCTTTCTCTCTCGTTCACACATACACACAACCGCTCTCTCTCCTATAAAACCACACTTGATAACAAGCATATTTGACTGAGTAGCGTGCACAGCGCATACCCCCAGCTGCTTTCATTTTCTCCGGCATAGAAACAGAGCTTTCCCCCCCCATCCCCATTCTTAACCTACTGTCACTGTCATAGTGGGCTGCGTTGATTACTTCTCATACATGCCTATTTTCTGCCTCACATCCATCCACATGCTCCAGCCGAGCGCTGGAAAGATGGCTTGAACTCTATTTCCAAAAAGATGGGTTCATTTTTCTTTTTGATTGATTAGCAGGAAGGAAAACAATGCTAGCTATGGACTATCAGTGATCAGCTTATGTGCTTTTTGAGGGGGAAAAATTGACAGCCTTTTTCCCATGCACCCTTACACTAATCTTTCCCCTTTCTGATTTCAGGTTGTTATTTTCTAACGTGAATTGTAAATATACGCTATATGTAACACGCAACGCACACAAAATATGTAATTTATTGAAAAGCAGTCCTTCTGCCTGAAAAGTATTTAACATTGGGGTTATATTGTCCAATTCAATTTTGGCCATAATTCTCCTAATGTCTTTTTGATACTGGATAAATGGTTTCATCAAGAGATTCAGTTTGATATATTGAAGTCATTTTGGTCCAAAATGACAAGCGCCTGGCTTCGAGCCGGAGAGAGATTTTCCTTCTCTCAAATGCAGTGAATGGTACATTCACACATCCAGGGTCGCAGCAGGGTGAGATGACAAGGCTGACTGGCTGACTGAATGACTGGGTGTTTTGTACATTTTTTAAATGTTTTTCTTTTGCCAACAGGACAATTAAAGACTGCATCATAACACAGACTCGTTAAAAAGATGTGAGCGTGTGGGTCGGTGTGTCTGGTGTCAACATGGCAGGTCAGGCATGCCAAGAGGCAATTATGGACATGAAAAGAAAAAAGGTTCCTTTGAACGAGTTCTGTTGAAAATATCTGTCAATTAGAGGTGTGTGACAGAAGCAAAAACATGTCATATTTTTTAGCAAAGTATTAATTAAAACTATGTGTGCAATAATTTGAAATATTTTTGTCCTCATTTAAGATCCCTTTTTGTGAACTGAATTAATCAGGTATGAGATTCCCTTACATCAAAAGAGATATATAACTGAACCACTAAATGGATACAGACAAAGTGGCACCTTATAGGTATAATGGCTTGCTTTTAATATCATAAACCATAAAAAGGAAGCATTAAACTTGCTCTCAAGACACCTGTAAAATCATCCTCCCTCCTGATCAAATTTAAAGTACCCTCACGATTTTACAGTACATTACAATACAATACACTGCAAGATATAGCCTTTCCTTAATGTTATGCCTGTTTACTGAGATGGAGAGCAGCAGTCGGGTACAGTATGTAATGATCTATTCAGACAGTGCAGCTCCAGATCTCATTGATATACAGTTTGCACATCCATAAATCTGATGCTCTCTAACAAGCCAAGGCAACGGGATCATTGTCACATAGAATGACTGAGAGTGCACTGTGCCTGCATTGTGCCCTATAACCCCATTCACACCATCATATGCTTCAAACTGCCAAAGCATATTAGTCTGAATTACAAAAGAATTTTGCGTCTTCAGGGCAAAAGATGTGAAGATTTTGCAACCGTTTCAGGGGACAATAGCCCTAATTCCCCTTTGTACACAATATGTTCCACAATACGTGTTCTTACAAAGAGTTAAAAATATGCAACCGTGTACCTGTCCATTAATATTAAACTTAGATGATTGGCTCACAACCCATTTCAATTCCACGTGTTACACCTGAAATCCAACGTTCATCCACCAGGACGCTGAGGCAAGTACAGCATTCAAAGCATTTTTGTCTGCATCCTACTTGACATAAACCTTTCTCATTACGTCTGAGCTCATGGAGAACATTACCCCCCATCTCGTTGTCTCACTCCTTCACTCTCTCTTTATTCTCCACCGCCTCCCTCTTTAGGATGCATATTAGATTAAAGATTTTATTGTCACACTCAATGCACTTAGAGCGTTGGCAAACTAAATCATAGGGAGACAGCATGTCATAGAAGAGACACCTTGGGTTGACTAAGTCATGACGAGCCAGCACAAATCGATGAGAGGGACTAATCGGATGTATCTGCTGGGACAGGCCCTGCCCTGAATCCAAATGATGGACACCAGATGGGGACTGATGTTGCCATTAGTACACCATCAGTGCAGTACACAGAGCGACGTAAGGACAAGGGCTTCCTATTCAATGAGGAATCTGCTTTTCAATAGGGACAGCCAAGGTCCTTCTTTTCATAGAGGGAAAGCAGGAATCTACAGTGGTGAAGCCTTGTCTGTGTCGGAGCAAATACAAAAAAAGAGTGTGTTTTGTGTCTGACTGCAAGGGAAGGGTGGGAAAAATACCCAAATATATATATAGTGTTTTTCAGATGAGCAATAAAATATATGCCATTTGTGGGATTAATCATTTTTAGGGTTAAAAGTTGGTTCAGTCTTTAGGCAACTATGTCTACTTGGATAGAGTCAGGGAAAGACCATGATCACGGTGAAAAAAAAACAACAATGAATAACAAGATGCAAATGGAAGTCTGTGGTCTCAAGTACGGAAGCGCTGCAAAGGAATGCATGTGAACTTATCCAAGCAATCAATTCTATACATTTTTTTGTTGAGGATTTGTTCATTTAGGATTACAATTATCGTGCAGAGATGAAGAAATTCCATCCCTCAGTCTTCTAAAGTGAAAAGACTTCCCTCAGGGCAGTTAGTAGTCCCCTCTAGAACAGAAAGTGTGAGTGCATGTGTGTGAAGTATATGGGAGTATCCCATCTACATGTGTTTGTGTATTTAAGTTCAATCATAAATGTTTCAGAGAGAGTTTTTCTTTTAAAACCTTGAGGCTTATCTTATATCATAAAGTAAATATTCCAAAAAGCAGTTTCTCTTGTTGGATGAATGTGAATGTCCACACAGGCTTGTTTCCCCAGGGGTTTTAGGACATACCATCAGCTGATAAGAATTAATAAGAACATTCTTCCGCTGGACGTTATCAGCCAGCGCTAGTGTGAAAACAGCTGTTTTATGTCTGACCTGCACCCAGTTTTTCAGCAGCCTTACAGTAATGCTGTCACAGTTAAATGAACGAAGGCTCACACACAGAGAGACTAAAACCACAAACAACCCCCTGCCCCAGCAGTATAAATGTTTGCTTGGCCGGCAACAAAGTGGTTTGTTTCTTTATGTCTATATGCTTGATGCATTATGTTGTGCGATATTTTATCACACTGCACACTAATGACATCAGCTCCAGCTGTGTGCTGTCTGTGTTCCCAACTTCACTGAGAAACAAACTGTATAAACCCTGTGTGTCCACACGCAGTATTTCCAGTGTGTTCACTTGTGTCCATTCCTGCGTGTGTTTTAAATTAAAGGTTGATTTTAGCTCGAGCTATATTGAGTACATTTTTCTTGTTGCTGTTTTAAACCAGACACTTTCCATTTATTGCCTTTAAGTGAATTACTTCCAATGGGCTAATACAGGGTTAATGATAAAGAATACATTGCATCAAGGCATTTTATCCTTAGATCTAATTCAGAGAAGTCTAAGCTATCCTCATTACAGAGACCTGTAGAGGAGCAAATGACAAATCACAGTATGTGATAATAAAGGTGACACAGTGAAAATCCCCTGGCTGGGATCCATCTCATCATTATGAGAGCATTATGAATGGATGTAATAAAAGTGAATTAAGACAGGACACCGCTGATATAGATATTATGAGCACATTGTCCCTTCTATAATGTGAATGGTGCTTCAGCTGCCTTCTGCAATGAGAGCTTCAATTTGGAGAGGCTATCCTCAACTCGGAGTAATACTTACATACAATCATGACCAAAAAGCTGGGAGGAGAGAGGGTGGGCAACTATCAAATCCTCTTTTGTGCTCTCTCTGCTCTTTCATTATAGCAATGAATGTAAAAAAAAAGGCCTTTGATATTCCTAGCTACAGTGTGCAACGCAGCAGTCATTCGGCTCTATGGGGCCTCACGTCTCTCTTTGAAGTCCCAGGAAGAAATTGATGTTCCACTGTCCCTTTATGACTCTTCAGTCGAAAGGAAATATAGATTCATAGGCCCAGGACAAAGCTAATAGCCAGACTTGTTCAAAGCAAAGGAGCAGAATAATAGTAGCATGTGTCAGTTTAAGCCAAAAAACATTAATTTCTTATTAATACCAGTTGATTCTCTTTCAAACCATACTTTCTCTGTTTCTGTCTCTCTGCTCTCATTCTCTGGTGGATATTTCTCTGTGGAAAAGGCCACCATTGAAGAGCTCGGCTATACATCATTGATGAGTGTACAATAGCATTAGTGTATGCTTAGCCTGCTAATTCTCACCGCCATTATGGAAAGTTTTCTAATCGGGCCATTTGTAATTCTACACATAAAAGGATAAGCTGAGATCCAAGCTTGCAAGAGGGCTTATGACACTGATCAAATTAAGATCATTTTCTCCCAACAGGAATACCTGATAATGAGAAATACAATTGCCAGGGAGAATATCACTGACAGCCTATTGACAAAGAGATTTGTCTTGCAGTGTTTTTGTGTAGGTATTTGTCATGCACGGCGCATAATGCAAAACTGTCTTCAGTTACAGGCCATCCATTTTTACATCCATTTTCAAATTTTTTCTAGTGTTACTACCAACATCAAACACCAACAATGTAATGTTATTTAACATGTATTTATTAGTAAAACTTGGCCCCGTTGTGTCACTCTTGCATTCCCGATTGTCCGCATGAATGTTTCATATCCCTCTGACTCTACAATAATCCTCCTTCTCCAATATATCACTCGCTTACTGAGATAGACCATTTCCCTCTTATGTTCTTAATTTGTCTTTTTTTTAATGCAAGGAATGAAAGATAGATTAGAGCTCAGGGTAAACTTGCATCTATTTCTGCCACTTGTGTGCAAATGCGTACGAAGCACACGCAAACTTGCAAACAGTGACATGCTGAACAGATTTACCTAAACACATGTAAAATAGATCACATTCTCACATGCATAATCACAGACACAGAGACGTGAAAATACAGCCTCTGGAAATTATGGGGTGGAAACCACCAGGGTGTGTTTTTCCTCAGAGAAAATGCTAAGTGTGATCACATCTGATAGGAAAGTGAGAAAACACATTCTTCTGCGTTGGCATATTTTAATGTATTTCAGAATTATGATCAAGCATGACTCCAGTCAGTTCTGTCTTCACGTTATAACTTATGACTTTTCGTCTCAGGAGCGACGCCCACCACACCTGTGTTGTGATGTCATCAGTTTACTCCTCAGTCCTTTATAAATATATATATATATATATATATATATATATATATGACATATATTATGTCATCAGTCAGCGCCATGTCCAGTGATAGGATCCAGGGAAATGTGAGATCATCGTCGTTTCACCAAATGTGACATCAATCACAATTACTTCAGGAAAACCAAAGCAAGCCAAAGCAGGGCTGTACTCAGAGAGGATCAGCACTTAATAAACTCATGGATCAGAACATTAATGTCACTGTTGTTTGGATTTAATCATAGTGTACTCTTTATATCAGTGCAGTGTGACAATTTAATTACAGTGATTAGTACTAGTGGAATTAGTTGTCTTCAAGTTTCACACACAACAGGTTTTGTTTAACTTATTAGATGAAGTTATTTAAGCATTTTCACTCCCATAGATTGGATAAGGCACATCAAAACAGCATCCATATTACAAAACCTGACTATGTCTGCGTGATAAGTATCAGCATTATACATCACCACACCTGCTGGCCAGAAGGCCAGCGGAGCACAGAGCCGCCCTATGAACCACCATGTTTGACTAATACCAACTTGTCAGCACTATGTATCCCTGCAGCTCAGGATATTGGAGCAATTACCTTCATACAGCACCCCCTAGCAGCACAGGGGTCGTTGGAGCCCAATTCATCTGTAGGACCCAGTCAAACAGACCTCGAAGTGCCAACATTGACTTGTTAGGGAACAAGGAGGCTGCCATAATTAGCAGTGACATTTGCTGACAGAGAGGCCAAACAGGCCTCGCCTCCACTGAGATATTTTAGCGTAGAGAAAGAGAGAGAGAGAGAGAGAAAGATCTATCAGATAGAGAGAGGTCTTTCACCCGCCTCTCGACTGGATGCCGTTGCCTGAGGGGCCATTGTGCCAATCAGCAACTTTCCAACAAAATCATTTGCATCATAAATAGTCTCTCATGATGCACTTTGAATTAATGTGTTGTTCACTTAAAAATTCAATTAAAAAAAGTCCAACAAAAATTGATCAAAAACACAAATTCCTGTTTAATTTGAAATTGCAAATGAGTACTGAGAAGCTCCAAACCTTTACCTACAAAGTACAGAAAAGAAATTCTATAAAATGTTTTCTCATTGAAAAACAAAAAGAGCTTGTTTCTTTGTTTTGACTTTCTAACTCCAGTAACAGTAGTTACAAGAGATTATCTAAGTGTTAAACGCAGTTGGCAACTCCAGAGACAGTTACTGTATCAACAGTTGCAGTGCCTGCTAATTATCAACCCCTGGGGAACAGAGATGATAATGCATCTCTGCTTCTCTTTGTTTTGAATCCGTACCTTTCTCCCCTGCATTATCAAACACTACTATCTCCACGGGTGCGCCACCATAAGTGCACTGTAAGAGGATGTCTAGTAGTGTGACTAATAATGCATTGATGAAATGAATGGTATTATTAGTGTTGTCTGGGAGATGTGCACACCACAGTATGGCTAAAAGAAACAGAGAGGAAGTACCGTTTGAAATCACTGCAAAATTCTGCATACACACGGAGACTAACGTGTCCATAAAAACACATCTGGGGTAGATCAGAAACTTTTGCTCAGGTCAGGGGGCCACAGGATATTTAACATTTCCATCAAAGAATCCAGATGACAAGGTAATGCCTTGGACTCAGACACAGGCTCATTAAATTACTTGCATTACTCTTGTCTCTTGTGATCCAGAAGAAAAATGACAGTAATAATTTTTAATACCATGAAACATAACATTGTCACAGTCCAGATGATCCCATTGCTCACCCAAGTTTTTCTGGCAGTTTACAAGTTCGTGCAAGATGAAATAGCTTACATTTTTGTATTTCACTGTATTTGCCCCGAGGTGGGAATGTAACATGCATTACACTAAATATAGGTTGAGCCTCACATCACCCATTTTTCTGGCATGTGTCATGTCTAAGCCGCTGTAAAACAAAACAGATCTCCCCTCATGTCAATCACTCTTGCATCTTAAAGAAATGCTGCGATGAAAGGAGACGGATGAATCACTTTTCAAGATGAATCGGCGCAGGCGTGTCTTAGTGTGATCACTACCTGCCACCCATGAAGTATGCTCACTTTCTCACCTGTAGCAATATCCCACTGGCCTCTCTCTCTCTCTCTCTCTTTGTTTGTTTCTTTCTTTCTTTCAGCCTCTCTCTCTCATTTCCTTTCCCCAGGCGGGACATGGGACCACCTGCCACTGGTGAGGCAGGAACACAGGCAGCAATGACAGCTCTCCAATGGATTTGCACTGTATAGTAAGCCTGCAGGCTCTGTGGTGAGCGAGAGGGGGGGGGTGGAGAGAAATGAGGTGAGAAAGAGACAGAGAGAGAGAGAGAGAGAGAGAGAGAGAGAGAGAGAGAGTGTTTAGCTGCCCACCCCAGGAAACCAATTAATTATGCAAATCGTACAATGACTTTTTAAACATTTGTGGCAGAAGAACAGGCTTTATGGTAATTGGTCATTTATAGTAATATATGACAGGGCAGTTGGGTAATTTTTCACTTCTGTTATGTCACAAACTCATGAACACCAATTGCAAGTGCAATTTTTAAAGAGCTCTTCTTTGCTTTGTAACTTTTTTTCTCAGAGTTATATTTTTGCTTTTATGATGTATTTTTATTAACAGCCTTGTTTGTATCCTAAACCAAGTAATACTTCTCTAAACCGTGACCAAAAATTAATGTTGTCTGGCTTAGACTTTTATCAACATAATGAGGAAATGTTAATGAACAAATTTGCCGAAATGCAATATCTGTAAATTGTGCACTGACAACACATTTCATTTGTTTCTACTCTTGGAAGGTAAACATGATCAAACCAGACTGAACTCTTGGTTTCATACTGAAAAGGTCAACATCATATAATGAATGCATAGGCTGGCTCACAGGATGTACTCTGCTGGACTAACGATAACAGTTGCCCAATGGCAGGATTGGTATCTTTCCTTCCACTATCTGCGTGTTACCGTTTACCATCCCTCCCTCTACATGAAAGAACAACAACCTATGACCAACAACTACACACTGAAAATGAAAGGTTTTGACAATGAGGTGTTTTCTTTTGTAGGCATTTAGTCATTTTGATACCATGGCAAGCTTCCTCATGAGCATGAGCATGTTCGACCAAAACAACTTCTCTATTGGCTCTATTTTCAAGGCCGCCGCTCCCATCATGCACTGTGTGTAGGGCACCGAGTGGCAGAGGAGGCACCAAAATAGCCAAAAGATCATCATCATAATCATAACGATGACATTACTTGAATGTAATATGAAGCCTCAACTACAATCTGCACCATTACCATTATATTTATAATGAGGCAATACAACACACACCGCATGGATGTACAGTCTTTAAATTCATATATTACGTAAGTCTCTAGAACGTCAACAGAGTGGTGGATGCATCATGGGTCTCCTGGGCAGGAGACTGGGGTTTGATTCCCATCAGTGGTATGTATGTATGTATTATCTTTAGTTTGTGCCTGTCCTATAATTATTATATATAATGTAATATACGCTGTTATTGTATTTCCCTGCTTTTCTTATTTGTAACATTAATAATGAAAATACATCTCTTCAGTTTAAAAAACATTGCACTTTCAAATGTTTGCGGAAATACAATGGCAGTAGCGACCCTGACTATTTTGCGAAGGTACTTTCACTGCGTCCTGCACTTAGCGCCGCCTAAGACGAGCGTGATTCGTTTAAATAAATAGAAATTTACTTAACATCCCAAAGAGCTCTTACCCCTATTCCAGTGCAACAGCAGATAGTGCCAGACCTATCTCCAGATCTGACACAGCACTAAGGAAGTGTGGAGATAGTTCTGGCTATGCGCGACTAAGTAATGCATACTAATTCATGATTCATGACGATTTAATGCATGAATTAATCCAAGATGTATCATGAATTACTTCTACTCACCATGAACTAATGATCAAGTCACTGTGGCTTTATGTGATTACTTCACACTTACTTGATCATCAATTAAGTAATGTTAATTCACACTTGCTTCATACATTAAGCAATATGCCACCAAATTATCTGGATTCATTAACATTATTTTCACACCCCTGCATTTGATCAGTCTCTCTATAAGAAGAACAGTACCTGTTCTAAAATTTGCAAAATTTGTTTACTCAGGTTATTGAAATTATAAGTAAACCATCAAGTTAAGGGTTTATGATTCATTGAGAATTTATTTTGACATAACTTAACTCAGTTAAATCAACGAGATGATTTGACTGAGTCACGTGAGCCACCAAATCATTTTTTTTGCACGATTTTTTAATCAACTGGTCATCAGAGGCAAACATTTATTCATTCATTTTACTGGGTCGGCCTCTGATGACTAGTTTGATTTTTTTACGATAGAAAGGGTACTGTTCTGATCAAATGCATATCAATTAAAGTATGTATTAACCATTAGTTCATGGTGATTTGTACCATTAAAATACACCAACTTTAATAAAACCACAGATGTGGCAGGCAAGAAAAATACTCATGCGAAGCTTGATATTTTGTGATTTTTTTTAATTGCCTTCAATCAGGACAGAGTGTTAAAGTAGCCAGTGATAAACAGCTCCTGTCATGATGTACTGTCTTGTATTAAATCTAATACACTTTCATTATTGCTGAGCTAATCCCCGTCTTTATCATTATCTATTATAATTGGTTATCAGTTATTTTACACATTGTCAGCTTTTGGCCCTGTTTCCCTGTCCTGCCTCATGTAGACTGATCACAACCTGACAAACCTTTTTTTTTATTTGTTGCCTGTTCTATTACAGACCTGACACAGGCCATATTTCAGAAACAATGGCATATCAGACACACCACACCTAATAATGTTTTCTGGCATTAACTGGAATCAGCTGGAGATTTTCCTACTGGTGCTCTGAGGGTCCTGCAGTCCTTGTGTGACTGCTCAGTTCACAAGTGTTTGCTTTAGGGGAGTGTGTCATTGTGTGCTTGTGTATGTGTGTGGACATGTCCTGTCAGTCAAGGTCTACAATGTAAGCAAGAGAGCACTAGCAACTTAGGTGGCATGAGAAAATGCAGAGACCGAATGAGGCAATATATATGGAAGATATGACTGCTTGATTCTGAGACAACAGATCCCTTTTGTAAGTCTCCAATAATAATGTGCATCTTAATAAAACTCCATGGCAATAGAACCTTGTATGAGATCTCCGGTGCTGTCTGTTGTTGTGCTGAAACAAATGCCGCCTAGCTCTTACAAGGGCAGAATGCATGAATACCCCAACAAGGGCAGCATCTGCATCGCAGGATATGGATGAATAGGAGAGGACAGACTGAGGAGAGTTTGACGGTGGAGGGAAGGGTGGTCATTGTTTTGTCAGGCCAACAAATAATGGCAAAAGTGTAGACAATGCAGGAGAGTCCTTGGAGGGAAATAAAAGTAAGGCATGGGGTCAGATGTGATCTAAGTCCTTAGAAATGTCATGTTTTTTACAAACTTAGCTTGCAATGCAATCATGTTGTTCATCTGGTGGGTGACGCTGAGCAAGGTTTATTTAACCACAGGGAGAAGGCAAATGCTTTAAGTCACACAAATACAGCTTATCTGTCTTCCTTGAACTTGAGTGCAAAAATTAAAGAGTTAAGCTAAAGATATGTATCCTTTGTCCTTATCTGTACAGATATTTTCTGCTGTGAGCATGCAATCCTTAAAAGAGGATTTCTTTTTCTATTTGCTTTTCCGTGCACCTGTTGGGATGTGTGTGTGCGTGAGTGTGTCAGAGGAATGTTTTGTTTGTGTGTGCAAAGTGAAGCTAGCACAAAAGCTGCAGGAGCAGACAGATTGGACCTCTCTGCACAGTGGTGCCAAAGGCAAACCATTAATTAAGCAAAGAGATAGAAATTGACCCAGCTGGTGGGACAACCTATACACATGAAATACACACCCACATACAGGCTGCATGTACACATTCATGTGTACTTCAGCTCAGTATGTTTCTGCAAACCTCTCAACATTTCTGAACCAAAAATGCTTTACAGATCAACATTTCGAGATACGTGTAGAGCAGTGGTTCCAAGCTCCCCAAAAATCTATTTCATGTTTCCTCTGGACCTAAATTTACAAAAAAAATATCATCAGTTGCTATGATGTTTACATTTTTACAGACTCTTCCATCATCAAAACAATGTTGAATCAAATTCACTTTGCTGGAATATCAGTACGTCAAACACAGAGAGAAAGATAACATCAACACTCACTATTAACACTGAATAAGTACAGCAACATAGCATCACCAACTAACAGACACATGAAACAAACTATTCCAATGCTAATGTATGAAAATGCCTGACATGACTGACCTATCCATTGTCAAAATATTATGTTTTGATCTTGTTGTTTCTTACGTTGTTTTCATTTTGCTGCATATTTTGTCATTTTCATCTTGTTGTGTCTTTTATGTTGTTTACATCTTTTATGTGGTTTTTGTCCTGGATTTTCATCCTGTTACATCTTTTATGTCCTTTGTCTTTCTCTTTTATGGCTGAGGTCTCTCCTCTGCATTTCTCATGTCTTTGGTGAGGTCAACATTTATAAACCCTTCCATTCCGGAGAATTGGCAAACTAATAAAAAGAGCTCCATGAACCATGTTGGGTCCCAACCCTAAGTTTGGGAAAGGCAGGTGTATATCATTGTTTTTTTTTAACTGCTCCACAAACTTTTCCTAATCCATGTGTGCTTTTATTGCTTAAAGTAAAAAAAAAAACCTGTTGGAGTCCGGATGCAAATTCTTGTTTCAGGCCAGAAAGTCCTGGTTTTGGTGTACGTGCCAGCCACCCCAAAAAAATGCTGCCAGTTGAGGAAAGGTAAAACATTAGAAGATAAGATAAATTACACTGACATTACACATATTATACATATTATACATATTTTATTCTGGCAACTGAATTGTGTATTTACTGTACATATGCTGATCCTTCAACTCGCACATAAAAATGCACAAAGTAGCAAATAGACATTCGCAAATAGCAAACGTATGCACTCACTCATGCAAACACAAGTACACAGACAAAATCTACACTGATGGGAGTCTGTCTGTAGGCAAGACACAATTAGTTAGCAAAGAAGCACTTTCATGTAACGATTTCTCTCCCTCATTATCTAACTGTGTTTCTTTTGTTCATGTTGATGGTATAGCTGCATGTAGGGACTTTATAACAACCCCCCACCCCACACCCGGTTCCACAATTGAACCTAAAATATATGTGCATGGTTGCACAGACTGGCCTGCATGTATGAGTTAACAATTGGTTGTGAAAAGAGAGGAGACTTTTATGGCTTGGCTGTGGGGCTAGCACAGAGCCACTGGGGCTGTGGTTTATCTATGACTTTACATCTTTGTCCCATTCATCATGTCAAAGACTGATAGTGAAAAGCTTTGCTCGTGTACACTTAGACTGCTCTGCAACATTTTCTAGAGTTACCTACATCTACCTCTGTCTGTCTTGCACGCATCGCACGCACACACACAGACACACACAGACACACACACACACACACACACACACACACACAGACACACACACACACATTCACCAAAGGAAAAGAAGTTAAATCAGGTTGTTTAGATTGGCTGTCTCAGAGTAAATCCTCAGTGCTGGACCCTATGGAGTGAGGTCATGGAAGAGCAGTCAATATGGATTAAGGCAAATTGCTGGGTTGTCTATGAGAGGAGAGGAGGGGAGAGGAGAGGAGAGGAGA